>SRSM01000059.1:15000-57500 GCA_019593545.1 Apocynum venetum | reverse complement strand
TGCGGGACTACGTCCTTAAGTGCCTAAGTCAAATAAAACGAGTGATTGGGTAAGCATGAGGAGCGGTACCAAACCCACTTTATAGCAATGTGGGATGTGAGCTTGAATGTGCGTTGGGAGCTCCGATCTTAAGACTCAGTTCACCCGCGATTGAGGAGTTTCCACAGTCCCAAGCATCAAAGAAGAAGGAAATTGCCCCTTAGCCATCTGAATATGGGCTAGTAGACGAATGGGACTAGACCACAAAGACTAGTTCCTCGCTATATGACTTCGAAGACTGGTAGGAAGACTCGAAGGCTTTTTATGATAGCAAAAGCGGATGGCCCTTACTACACTAAGCGCTATGAAAACCAATCATTAAATAAAAGCTTCGGTTCAGGTCAAGCAGGAAACCAATGCACCTTACTTAGACGAATAAGAAAGCCAATCGCACTTCCACCAATAAGAGGTGCGGGGGATGGTGACACCCCTTGAAAGACATAACTAACTTACAAGACTGAAAAGTAAACTAACGGAACAAGGATTAGCTCGCCCCTTCCTCATAACTAATGGTATCATTTACTCGATAGAAGAAGGTCAGTGCCCCACAGTTCTTCTTATGGGTGAGTGGGGAGCTAGGTCCAAGTCTGACTTATAAAGACAAAGAAGAAGCTAAGAACTTCCAGTCCCAATCTCTTCGACAACAGCATAGCTAGCAAATAGCCAGTCATTCCTGGAAAGATTTAGGACTACCATATATATATATAAGATAAAAGAAGATAAAAGACCAGGTGCTCAAGCCCGTTCCCTTTATAAAGCGAACAAAAATTCCCATGATCATGATTGTTGACTAAACTGCCCTTTCCCTGATTCCCCTTGCCGACTCTGAACTAACTCATGCTTGAATGTGAACAACCGATCCCGCGAAAACGGATTACAGCTGTTACGAAAACTCTAACAGCGGCTATGAACTCAACAAGAACACCGGAAACTCAAGCAAGGGATATTGCATCAACAGCTGATTCAATAGCAATGAGTTCCTTGCATGTCTTATCCTAGTGCTCCTGGCTTTCAGGAAAGTAAGGAAAATCCCAAGGTGGGAGCCCTGCCTGTTAAGTTTTTTACCTCTTAATATACTTGATATAGTTTTTCAAAGTGTAATCTGCTGCCGGGGTGGCTAAGGGTACCCTATTTGAGATAGTTTCATAAGGCCTTTTGAATCAATAATACCTCTTGCGGATTAGACTGTTAAGCCACTAATCAGATGAATTTAAGTCTTAAAGCTAGGCGCTGTGTAACAGCCCTGTGCTATCAATAAGAAGCAAGAGCCTTTTTATTCTCTGCCCGAGCGCTTCAAAGGTGCTGGATTCCTCATCTCATATTCTTTTTTTCTCGATAGACAGCTTTTCATAGCGTAGTTTTGTACCTTTACTCTACTATGGAATGTAATTTTGTTCCCTAGAAGACAGAAGAAATCGGTTTATGACCTCTAGCTCATCTCAGATGCGGCATAACCGGTCTTAGCATTGACTTGGCAGTAGGAAGAAAGAGTCTTTAGACCTAACCCTATTACCGCAGTGGGAGGAAGAGAAGTAGGAGCGAAGCAGCTCGACTGAAAGGAGAGGAGCGAAAGGGAATCCATTTTTTGAATTTCTTTAAATTCTCTCTATTCTATTAGTCAGTCAAACTAGAAAGAGTTCGCCTTCTTGCTGTGTCGTTCAGGACCGCGAAGACGATTGGACGCGGTAAAGAGGTGGGAGGGCTATATGTGCTGGATGTGGCTTCCTCACCATGACTTTCGGCATTGGCTGTGACTTCACCAAATAAAGGAAATAAGGTATGGGACGGAAAGAAGAAGAATGCATCTAAAGCTCTAGCCGAAGATGATCGAGCAGCCGAGGCAAAGTGAACTAAGGGTGAATTTCCCACGTCGACGTGAATGTGTGGTGGTAAGCGAGGCGTTAGTATTCTCCGCCAAGTGCTTTCGCTTTCGTTCAGGCCATTTCTGAGGCCCCCTTCGAATCCGTAAATCTTCAGTATGGCTTTATTCGAAGTCCGTGACCTATAAATTCGATGCCGTGCACTATCGCAGCTCTTATCCTGTCTAATGATCTCTTTTTCTGGGGCCTTCACCCAGTGTTATACCGAGGTTTGAAAGCAGGCTGTAAAAAGAGACTTATATAAGAAGAAAGAAAGCTTAGTGCAGTGCAGCGCGAAGAGCCTAGCTATAAGAGCTATAAATAAGCCCTAAGCTAAAGAAGCATAAAAGGAAGGATTGAAACTGGTTAGCTTCAAGGAAGTATTTGTGCAATGTGATTCTCTGTTCTTATATTCTATTGTTCGCAGTAAGGGTCAATCTCAAGATCACGAGCGTTCCGGACCTAGACAACGATTATCGTGTGATGGCCTCCTCGCTCCTGTGCTTTTGAGTGAACGAACCTCTGTAGCCTAAACAATGTATTTCTCGATGCCATGAACGGTATAAAAAGAATAAGTAAGGAGTTCTACTTTAGCTTTCACGTAGCGAATGCTATCTCTTTCCTGCAACTCGACTGTTGAACAGGATGGCACGAATCCGCTCTTTGACTTAGTTAAGGAAGGAATGTTATCTTTGCGTTTAGCTGGGCACTAGAGGAGGTAGCTTTGAGTAGGCATCTTTCCTAAGCTGTTCTTGCTAACGTCCTTAAAGGGAGAGAAGTAGCCCGAGGGAGTAAGAAATGAAATACAGAACAAGGTTAAGGATTAAAATAATTGGTATTAGTGTGGTTTGCTTTCCCTTGTGACTATGGTAGCATGGTTAAGTTAATGTAGCCTATGGCTTCGGTGGTAGCTAGGCTAAGTCTTGGCTTGGTGCTTTAGTTGTAGTAGGTGTGGAGGAAGCCTATCGAAGGAACTGACGGGGGAAGCGTTGTACTCCATCCCTTGAATGAGTGTGCTTGCTTTGATACAATATAATTGAATATCGTACAAGCCAATAAGAGCGAATCGTTGCTGTAGTCGATTGCTCCGGAATTGGGCACCTTCGCCTGCACCACAATAGTAATATTAGAGAGTCAAGACGAGAAATGACTCTATAAAAGAGGTTTTCAATCCTGGATTGCTATTTCGAAGCAAAGCGCCACGGAATCGATCAAAGAACTAAAACTAGGCTCACAGCAGAGTTAGCACTACGGTACAAAACTACGCTATGAAAAGCAAGTATGGCTTCTCCCGTTCGTTCTATTCTCTTTTCTTTTTCCTTTAGACTCCCTTCGTTCTACGAACCCTTAGTCGATCGTGATCCCGCCCTCCTTGTTCTTTTTGTTCTATTATACTCTTCTTTCTACGCTCGAACTTCTCTGCTAAATTCATTCTTTCCGGTTAGGCAATTCCAAAGACTAAATGGTAGGGGACAAATCGTTGATGATAGGTTTTCTCGACATCAAGACTGACGGAGACAAGAGCTCGTCCTTCGCCGGCTCCTGGCGGTCAATTGAATTTCCTGTAGAGGAGAAAGGACGGACAATCGGGGAGAAAGTAAGTTCATTGACCATTTCTCTTACACAGCATCCCCTACAATCAAGCTCCTACCCATCAGATTCGGTCTCTATACGTATCCCTCTTTTCGTGCTATATTCTAGTAAGGATCTTATGGTTGCTAGTTTCAAGTCTCGGACTAGAGTCTCTTTAGTATAGTATCATTTTCGTCCCTGCTTTTCTTTTCTCGCTTCCGCTCCCGTACAGTAACGGGATATTAGGGCTTTATAATAGGAATTTTAGGTACAGTTTCCCCCCGTGCTGGTACTAGAAAAGGTACTAGTTCAAGTCGTCGGTTTTGTTACAGGAATTAGGTTGGTTATAGGAAACAGTCTTATAGTATTGGAGTTTCAAGCTCCTCCTTGTTTCGTTACGTACCCTTATATATATATAATAGGTACCATTATATCTATCATCACATCACAAAACAAAACAATAGATAAAAAAGAAAGACTTTTTTACCTTAGTATCAACAAATAGGGGTTTCCTTCCCGGCACTGGATCAGTTACTAAGCGAATGTGCAACTATCAAATTAAGATTCGGTGTGTCTTCAGCGGGCCAACAAATCTATATAATCTAACCTACTAATCTACTAAACTTATATTATATTAGAACTTCGTGCCTCCCCGCTTCCATAGCGCATAGCTATTGATCTCCTTACCCCAAGCAGATCATGGTGATACTCCGAGAGAGCGCCTTGTCTTTAGCTTCTTTCTTTGTCAGTGCAGAAAAATATCAAGAAGGGTAAAATGCCAGTCAATCAGCAGCTTATTCGATTCCTATTCTTATAGGATGCATTAACCCTCCCATCTCTTTTGACCTTTTTTCTACCACGTAAACGTCGATGGGACACAAGAGAACCTGGGCAACATGATGAGACAGGAAGGAAGAGTCCAGCAGTCAAGTGGTACGCTACAGCGGGCGAAAAAGAGGTCCATTCCATTGACGCGGGTAGCTATGTAAAAATAAACCGATTCCTGACAATACGGACTATTCTTTTTAATGTTCATACTGTCGCCTTGTCTCGGATATAAGACCTACGAATAAAATCAGGTGTTAACGGAAAGAGAGAAGGAATGGGGGACTCTCTATGTGGCATGCGAAAAAAAAAAAGCTAGGCGTGGAGCTACACTCGCTTAGCCCGTGAGGAGATCCTTGTGCCAGTGAAGATTGCTTCCAGTGATCGGGAAATAATAATTACAAAAACTATTGATATTTTTTCCAACACTCCGGATAGCCAAGCGATTCACCTGATCCAGATACACCAATAGGTGGGGTTTGAGGAAGATGCGGCAGAGCAATGAAGCTTTGCTTATGCAGTTAGGGCGGGGTATTCTTACTCAACCAAATTCGCTTTGGGTAACTGTCTTGAAGACTAAAGGATGGAGATGTTTTGACCGAAGTAAGTACGAGAAGAAATCTTTCTTCGTTGTGGGGGGGCATTTACCTATCAGTCCTAAGGCACAATTGGAGCACTAAGCCCTTAGACTGCTTTACTCCATTAATTAGACCTCCTTCCCCTAAAGCATACATTTCGTCAAAGAAGGACGGAGCAGGCACACTGACTACTCTGATTGGGCGTGGACTGGGGCAGCTAAAGAAAATGAAAAAGTATTGGCGGATCTGATATAGAAAAATAAAGTGAAACAGCCAAGCAAATTCTTTATTATTATATTAATATTAAACTTAAACGAGGATTTTTTTCTCTAAGAGCTTCCACTCGAACATTAGAAATAGAACTAGCCTTCTTTTCTTCCTCATTCCTACTCCTAGCTCCTAGTAGGTCGCTCACTCTCTTTAGAGTAAATGTAAGACTTTACTCTAACACTCGACATACAAGAAGAAGAGATCTTCATTCAACCAGTAAGCATCGAACCGATAGACAGGACAGTCGAAGCTAAAAGGTATTGGTTTAAAGCCAATAGTGACAAGTTCGTAGATGGGATTTCACCCTTCGATGAGAAGAAATTGTTGCATTTGGATTTTCGGTACATTCGAATTCACCCTCCCCTAGGCCTATACCTAAAATAGTTGGTAGACCGATCCCCTGGCTTCACTTCAGGGACTGTGGTTAGCGTAAAGAGTGTTTTCTATACTAGATACTATTCTTCGACATGTAATACCCTCTCTCTCCCAAGCTGTCTAGTTTCTCTATCTCTCTCTCGCTACGCTCCTTGCGTTATGGCTTACCTTCTTCCTTGACTAGCTTGCTTTCCAAGAACTGTATCCCTTTTTGTTAAGGGACTTTCAAGATTTTGTTCTCTTAATAGGGATATTTTTGTTCAAGCAATAAGAAAGAGAATCTTTTGAGATTTTACTACGGTAAAAGATCTCCTCACTAGGAACTCCCCACTCCAATCTAGCTAAAGGTTCTATAGATTTGATAACATTCATATAGATAAACTCGTTGATTATTTTTAGTGGTGGGCCCAACTCGCGTATGACGTTACTCTAAATTGATGGGACATTTCTACTTTATTTAACTGTTGTTATAAAATTGTCGTGAACAGTGTATATAGGAGCATCTAAACAAAGAATTTCTTCTACTACCACTACCCTCATTGCAATATTTGCATCCTTCTGATGGATGAAGTTCGCAAAGGTAGCGGTTTTAGTCTTAGTGGGATTACGCTCGGAAGATGAAATACAGAGGGAAACCCTATGCAGCTTCCTGTCTTTATCATAAACAGAGACTTTGATCGTTTTCATCTTGATATAATCTTGTACCGTGTTATAGTAAGGTACGCTATAGATAACAGGGCGACCCGCCGATGACGCGAGCCGGCCTATACAGCGGATCAAGTCGATCAGGCTTTTCATGCTCGCATATTTAATCCCCCAGAACCTAAAGCAGGCTTTGGAAATCTCTGTGCAATCTCTTTTTGTAAGGTAGTGAGAGAAAGCACCTGATAGATCCTCCTTACGTAAAGTGAGTTGGAAAGATAGAAGAACAATTAATAACAGGATAAATTTCCTCGGAGAAAGAAACTTCGTAATTTTTGCCAACTCTTAGTTGTATAGTACACGAGATTGTTAGCCCCATAATAGAGCAAGGTCATTCTTTTTGGTGATAAAACAGAGAAGCAATTACCATTGTATTATCTTCACTTATAGACATCACAGATTGTAGAGGTTGAGAGTTTGTGTCCTATATTGATGGGAATTTCCATCGATGGAGCTCAAGAGTCGCGAATTTCTGCAGTGGTGTGAAACACAGGATATCATCTATATTACTTTCAGTTATAGAACAGAGAAGATCATTCCTCTAGTTAGCCTGTAAAAAAAAAAGAATAAAAGAGAAATTCAAATGTTATAACTCCAGTACGTCAGGAACGCTATGTCATTTACAACCCCGGCGTATTTCGGATGCTTGAAGGCCCCGAGTGGAAAAAAATAGGGCTATAAGTAGGCCGTTTGCTATTGCTATAAGGGCTGCTCGCCTTTATACGGCTTGGCTTCGCTATCTAGTGGTCGACCTAAAAAGTAGTATTCCTGCCATACCAGAATGCCTATTATCTAGTGCTTGAAGCTTCGCCAGAAGCAAGCAAGATGAGGTCGCTCTGCTTCGTAGACAAGGCTCGTTCCGTATTTGACTTACGAGCTCGTGTAGTACTCGCCCCTATCTCTAAAGGGGCTTATGCACTCTACTCGCTGTTTACTAAAGGAGCGTTAGAGCGAGCGAGCAAAGCCTTCAATTTAGTGGTTTCCTCCCTCACCCTACTCTTTCATTTTCGCTTAAGCTTCCCCGGTTTATTGGCTTAATTGATTGGATACCCGATCACCATAATCTTTCCTATCAACAGCTTCTACGACGATAGGCATAAAGGCATGATTAGTTCCACAAATCTCACTGCACTGACCATAGTAAACTCCTTCTCGTTGTACCGAAATAGAGGTCTGATTTAAACGACCAGGTACAGCATCACATTTGACACCTAAGGAAGGTACAGCCCAACTATGAGGTACATCAGCAGGTGTTACAATAATACGTAAATGAGTTTTGGCTGGTACAACCACTCTATTGTCCACTTCTAATAAACGTGATTGACCCAATTCTGGATCATCTTCTGGAATCGTATAACTGTCAAAAGTGAGTGACTGTTCATCGGAACTGTTATAGTCCGAATACTCATAAGGTTGGGTCGACGCCCGCCTCCCCCCAAACTGTACTTGCAAGTTTCCCCGCAAAAAGCTCTCCACGCCTAATCTTAGAAAGAACACTATTTTTCTTTAGTTAGGTAGTTCCCCCGACCGTAAGACCTTTTATGAGTAAGGGTAATCGAAGGCCGGTGAAAGTTTATTGGCAACAGGGAACCCTTTCTCACCCAGCCCTACCTACCCTATGTATTCGAGGGGGAGGCTGGAACCGAAAAAGACCTGGTTTGGTTCCACACATATCAGACAGGCAGAAGGTATGGGACGACCAGTTCACCACGGAAAGCGAATTCGATCCTATAGTCGTCTTCTTTATTTTATTTGAAGAAAAAGAATATAATAAAGAAAGAGAGAGTCTATATGTGGTAGAAAGGTTTTCAACCAGCTGAGCCCTGTATCGATCATAGAATCACTCTATGAATAGGTAAATTGACCTCCCACCGTTCACGAAATCCCTTGCTTCTCGCTGCGAACGGATCCTTGGTGGAGGAGTAGAAGCGCTGGTCCCCTTCGGCCAAGTTGCTTGTGCCTGCTGTTACCTACCGTAGGACCTCCGTCCCCGAAGCGAAGAAAGAGGAGCAGGCTCGAGAGACCTCTCCCGGCCCAGTAGTTCCGCTACTACTACCGTGGTTGTTGCCAACGGGGATCCCCCATTCCGAAAGGTTACTAGGCCGGCCGTTAGGTCAAAAGTTGTATGCCACTGCTATGGTGCCGATAGATTCACTACTTCAGCGCCGTTATCGGACATTGCAGGCTGAGCATCTATTTCTCGTATATCGTTCCGAGAAGAGGGATGTGTACCTCCAGCAACAACAAGAATGGAACCATAGGCTCCTATGCTGGGAGCATTTCGGGGTACGGGGTATAAGTCTAACCACCTCAACTCCCCGTTTCTGGCATGCTATAGTTATTTAAGTCTCTCGACGGCGGGAATGGGAGATTACCGGTAAGCCAGATGCTTCGCGAACCATATTCAACTTTAAGGCATTTCGTTGCACTTAAATCACCCTCGTGAAGGGGCGCACTCCGATACCATTGATGTCCAATAGCTTTGATAGTAATGGCTGGATCTACTACTACCTCGTCCATTGAGTATAACAGAGCAAATGATGGTATAGCAATGAACATCAGGATGATACTAGGAAATATGGTCCAAAGAATCTCGATAGTAGTTCCATGAACAATCCTTTGCGGAATTGGATTCTTTTTATAGTGGAAATGCCATAAAGTGCGAACCAAGATCCATAATACGAAAACCAAAATAAGAATGAGGAAGAAAAATATATCGTGATGTAAGTCTATTATTCCTTGCATCATAGGTGTAGCTGCGTCTTGAAATCCTAATTGCCATGGTTCCGCTGCATCACAAGGAGCAATTGTGAGAAATAGACATTCTAGAACAATCATTTGCTTTGGTTCATTTTCTGTGATTTATCCGCTCCTCCCAAAAACAAAAAAAGAGAAAGACTTTTAATACGGGTTGTTGGCTTTTGTCCAACAAAGACATGGGAAAAGGGAAGATGCACAAAGGAAGAAGGATCGGCGAGCATTCAATGAAGAAGAAATCCAACAACATGGGAATCTCTTGTTTTGATAGGTGAAATTAAAATGATAATGCTATGACTTTTGCGCTATTGTTACTTACGATCTTTCTTCTCTTACGATATTTCGAACGGATCACTCCTAAATGCAGCCTTTCTCTTATTATACGATACTGGTGGTGAGACAAGACAGGTAGGGCAGCTAACCCAGTCCTAGAAGAAGAAGAAGCCTTTTTTCGATATGGAGTTGGCGTGGGGGTTCGTCTTTCTGTCTCCATCAGGGATTCGAAGAGCTAGCGGTGCAACATGGGATCAGTCCATACCCCTTGCACCCGTAGCCGAAAAGCTAGAGGATTTGGCTGCGGTGCCAGACTGAGGCATTGAGGAAATAGACTCGAAAAGCGTAGGAGCAGTTCTTAAAGCGAAATGAAAAGCCTGTTGCCAGTACTAAGTAAGCATAGGCTAGCTTTTCATTGGGAAGGGGATTTTAGCACTATCATAGGTAGCCTGTGGCACTATAGTATAGAAAGCTTAGCCAATTGAACTCCCGTTGTAAGGCTCCAAGCTCTGTTCCAACCTGCTGTCATTGGCCAGAGGCGGCTTCTTTCTAGTTACTGATCCTCCTTTATCCCTCATGTCCACCTTGAGGAGACTTTTAAAACTCTTGATATTTTTCTTTCTATAAGATATTGAGAATTGTAAGCCTCAACCTTATCCAATTCCGCTCCTCTTTTGCTCGCTCCAGGTATTCCACTCGCTTGGTGCTTAGGTCACAAGAAAGGAAAGAGAAGATTAAACCCAATAGGTGAATTTACCACGTCAAGGTAGCGGACAGAAGGGAATTCAAATGAAACCTTTATCGGCTTTTCCCTCACTTTCAAGATTCTCTTTGTCTTCAGCTTCTAGGATGAAAGATATCATCTATCAAATGGGCGGTATCGGGGATATAAGAGGTATCGTACCATTATTGCTTTCACCCCTCTCCTTACAGTCGAGCCACTTTCACCCCTTTTGAATCAATTGCTTTGAATAAGCATAGGCAGCTAGAATTACGGAATCCTTTGGTAAAGGGTAAATCCAGGAGACAGAAGTGGAAGCTTTTACTCGAGGCCGTGCTCTTGGCCCTGCTCCGTAGCCTACTACGAACTTGAATCATCTCTTTAGGCATCTAGAGCTTTCTTCAAGCCCTTCCTCCTTAGCTCGGGAATATGCGCTTTGGCTTTGATAACAAGGCAGAAACCTCAATGCCAAGAGCTGCATCTTCTTCTTTATATATTTTATTTCTAATAGCTAATGCGAGGGCTTGACATATTATGGAAAGCGAGGGAATAAGCCTCAAGGTACCTCTCTCGTGAACTTCTTGTGTGCTCCCTTACTCTGGAGAACTCCTCAAGGCACTCGAATGAGTGGCGGAAGAAGCGCTGTTCTAGTGAATCGAAAAGTCTTTCACAGTATTATTGAAGTGCACTTTCAGCAATAGCCGAGTTCAACGAAGGAGCAGAAGAGGGGAGAGGAGGAATCTGTCGCTACTGTAGTTGCTCTTTTGTCTCTATCTGTCGGTCCAAAACGAGCGTATCGGTCCATTCTGTATTCCCGTTCTCTTATAGGGTATCCTCCCCGGATAGCAGGAGCAAGAGAAAGACTATGTACTAGAGCCCTAACCATCGGGACTGATACAAGACTGATGCGTGAGTGTGAACACAGGCCATGAACCGTAAAACCCTAGAAGTTGCCCCCGGAAAGAAATATAATATAATTGGGCGCAGGTCCCTTTTCTGGTAACCGGAAGCCAAAAGCACATAGAATATAAATTCATGACTTGGCTAATCGACGGACAAGGCCAAACAAACTAAACAAGACACCTCCACTTAAATCTACTGGCAAAGAGTCGAGCTTTGAGATCGAAGGAAAACAAATTACTTTGACCGAGCCTGCCTGCCTCTTTACTTTATGAAGGGGCCGGACCGGCTTTCCTTTCTTGTAGTCGGGGAAAGAATCCCGGGGTTGATGCTCTTCCATTCCAGAGCCCAGAGGAAGAGGAAATAACATTCCATGATGCGAGGCATCGCTGAACGGTATCGTTTTTGAAGTTAAAGCTATTCTTCTTTTCCATCTCCGGATCCCCCCTGCCTCTAAGGCCTTCACCCAGGAAGGATAACCTTAGGTCCCACCTAATAGGCCGGAACCAGATGTACTAGGCTCGGAAGCTCCTCTTACTTCTCTCCCCATCTCTTGTCCCATCCACGGAAGCAATGCTTGAAAGCGGGTGTACAAAAATAGGAAAGGGCCGATTCCATTCATCCAAGGCTTGGCCATCTCACTTCCATCCGACAAACTCTCGAGTGTTCCCCCTCCGAATAAGCAGGCAAGTACCCACCCCCAATCCCTACCTCTGAGGAAAAGAATCCAACTTCTTCTCAATCAATCGATTTCATCCACTGCTCTTTCTCTCACATCAGTCCGGATGCACTTTCTTCCGATCAAAACCGCATCTGTCGATGAAGCAGACAAAAGCCTCTCCAGGGCGTCGAGCAAAAGAGTCGGCTTGCCCTTTAGTTTCCACTAAGCGGGCTCCCGTCTTATACTGTAACTGGATCCCAATATATAGGTAAACAACACTGGACGTGCTTACCGTATCCCCGAGAAGGGTTAGCAGGGAAAGCTGCCTTGTTGATTAAAGGACCGGGGGTCCCGTGCTTTCGTTTTGTGGGAATACCCGCCCGGATATCAATGACTAAAGTCGAAATAAAGAGAGAGTTAGAGACATAATCTCACAGATGAAAGAAAAGAGAGTGAAGTCACTTGTTTAACAATCATAGAGACCGAGGAGAGTTTGCAGTGGAAATTATCCCTCGTAAGGCCTCTTAAAGGCAGAACCAAAGAGAAGGGGGAGAGGAGAGGTCAAACCCGACTCAAGGCCCAGTAGATCTATTCCAGCAATACTTCCTTCCCTCCCGCTGTTGCTTATTCTTTTTCCTATATTGTGGTGGCTTATTCGACGAATAAAAACCTACTGTTCCCGCGCCAGCTTCAACTCTTGTTCCCGATTCGTCTCGCGCTACTTATGGGGGAATAGCAGACTACAGCAATATCTTTTATCTTTCCTAATCCCTCTATTTATTCCCTATCTCTTCACAGGGTATCTTCCCCATAAACTTTCTTTTGAGGAAAGCCTGCCTTTCTCCGAACAGCTAAGCTAGTTCATCCGCATCTGTTGTCGTAAAGTAGGTCTTGATCCTTGAATCCAGCCAGGCATGTTGCTTTCAGTGGTTCGCTCTAGACCAGCCACCTGTCTTTCTTTCCCGAGTCACACTCTTGTATAAGACGACGATGCCCATTCCCAGGCCCGCACCCTTTTATTTTCCTATAAGTTTCAATGGAACTCTTTCAGATCCTAATTCAACAGTGCATCACGGATCTTAGGTAGGCTGCCGTACTCCCGACTCTCGTAGAGCACATGGGCTCAGCTGTCTGCGATGATTCTAGACGGATTAGCCTTTGCCCCTTACCTCAGTAGCTTTCCCGGAAGGCGCGGCTTCGGTGAAAACTCTTCCAACAATCAATCGCGAGGGAGCCGAGACGGATTTGAATGAAGTGGAACCGATTTCGAATCAATCGGTCAAACCACTCGACCGCGAGAGAGAAGGAGCGTGAAGGCATCGGCAGAGGGGCAGTAACCAACCCCAACAGCCCCAAAGTCAAATACGGAAGCAACTCGAGTAGAGGTTCCGTTCCGGAGTGAACCCGCCATTCACTCATTCAGGGAATGGTGGCAGGGACGAAAGAAAGGGTCCCACCCAAGTGCAACCACACTAGCAGGAAATGAAATGAAAGCAGAAATGGATCTGTGTCACTTTCTCACTGTCTGTATGCTTGTCTTCAAGAATCAATCAACCAAAGAAGCAATCAAGAAAGAAAGTTGAGGTATCAAAGTCTATCCTCGAAGCAACCTCTTCTCTTTGCGGGACTCCTTCTTAGGGCGTGAAAGAATTCCATCGGGCTTCCCGCTGAAGGATGTGTTCAAGTCGCTTCTTTTCCGCTTTCAAGCTGAATCAAGTGGGGAAGTCCAGGTCAAGGTTGATTGATTAGTTCTGTGGTCAGGTGAAGGAGAAAGATTAGCAGCTTCTTCTATAAACGGAATTTTATACTTGCCATGCCAATAACCGGATTGGATCACGATCCAGTACTGTAGGAAGAAAGAAAATCTCTTATCTTATATGAATAGGATTCAGTGCTCAAGTCGTCCAGTCCCGAGTGGGGAAGATTGCTTCTATCCGTCAAGCATTGGAGTCGTGCCTGAATCCTTTGTTCGTTCTTCTATCATCTGCACTTGCCTTCCTCAAAGGAATAAATAGTGCCAGTAAGTAGCTCACGGGGCAACGAAGCCAGTGCAGAAAATTCCTTTTCCGAATGAAAGGCAATAGGGGACGTACCCTAAGGAAGCAAGAATAGAGGATTTTCTTGACTTTACCGCTAGAACCTGAAAAACTCGGGGACGAGCCTACCTTGTAAGAACCAAAGAAGGGGTACCGGCCTACCTACACCTTTGCTTTGACAGAGGAATGCTCCAATAACGAGGCCGAATACGAGTCCGTGATCGCAGAACTTGAGTTAGCCCTACTGATCCCGATTGAAGAACTGACAATATACGGGGACTCTAAATTGATCGTAAAAGAACTCCGAAGATAATATGTAGTGAGAAAAGTAAGTCTCGTACCCTACCGGGCAGACAACTTAATGTCCCAATTTAGGAGGGTTAATATCTTCCACGTCCAGAGAGAGGAGATATGTAATAAGAGGAGACCGAGCTGACTAATAGTAGAGTAGAGTCTTTCCTCCAACGGACCCCTCTCCTGCGCTTATAGTGCCCACTGCCATGAAAGCAAAAATCTATGGTTTTTCAGCTTGGCTTGAGCCCGTCGCCGTCCTTTACTTTCACTTGCTTCTCTTCCTTCTGGCCAACCCTTCTTATCAGATAGGAGATCCCACCATATCTAGTGAGGGAAGCTGAGTCGGTCAAGAGAAGGTTGGCTCTCGTAAACTCGACGATAAGTCCTCAGTTTGGGTTTCTTCCCTAAAGGAGGGTGATACTCTTAAAATTTATCAGTACAAGCCATTTTCCTACATGAAAATGGTCATATAACCAGTTTAGCAGTTTTGATAGCAATGAGGAGTTCAACTGCGAAGATAGACTAGCCAACTCCGAATGAGAAGATAAACTATACTCTGTATAGCAACCGATAGCAACTGTAGAACGAAGCTAGCTTGGTTGATTAACAAGACAATAGAGAAGCTAGAACATGCTAAGCCCGCGCGCCGCAATAATCCCACTGCACACCCCAACGAGTTCAGCTTCTCGGTCTAATGCTAATGTTGACCTTTCATAACGAAACTACTAAGAGTCTCGAAGTAAGTGGGTGTTAAGCGCGGTTCGTTCATTCTTTATTACATTACATTTTTTTTGTGTATAGTAGGACTTGGGATGAGCACTTAGAGCACTTGGCAATGTATGTATTGGAGGTCTTTCAACAAGAAAGTTTCTATGCTAAGAAATCGTTGTGTGAGTTTGGCATGAGCGAAAAAAAAATATTTAGATTGGTCGAATAGTGTTTAATGGTTCAGTCTTTATTATGATGATCAAGATTAAGGCGATGCGTCAGTGGCCCGTTTCAAGTACCCTTACATTATCATTATTTTGGGATTTTTTGGAAAAAGTAGACTTACCACAGGCACACCCAACGGATTCCGCGGATCTTTTACGCAAGAAATCCGCAATAATTCTCCAGTCCTATTTTGAGGACGTTGACGACTTCATGTGGTTAGATGTGGTCCAAGAACTTGCCCAAAGGGTAAGCTCCAGTTTGTAGGAATGATCTATTTCAGGTGCTAGAGCAATTGCAGAACCCCGGAAGTGAATTGTATATGCAAGCCCTTGAGATCGTAATGAAAACAATGGTATAAGTCGCAGAAAGATCTTTCAATATAAAGCCATTATTACTATCGGCCATACAATATAGTATAAATTCTCGTTGTCGGGGGAAGTGAATCAACAAATACATGCAAGAAGTTCTGTAAATGCTGGAGGTGTTATTCATCTAAACACTCATCTACGACAAGAACTCGAGCAAAAATAAGTGCACCTTCTAAGACTTCGACAGAATGATCGAAGGTCGGCTTCTGGAGTTTGAGTCTCTATGTGGGTATGTTTCTATGTCGGTGAATCAGAGGGGAGGGCTGCTTTTTCGGTTGCAGGTGGAGCCCCATTCCCGTATCCCGTTAGCATTCCAGCTGTCCATTCCGCTATCATTGTCAGTCTTCCTCTCATTGTAGTAAGTGAGGGGCTGGCTTTTGAGGTTGATGCCCATATCTCTATCGTCTTCTTGGTGTAAGAGCCTATTGCTATTGTCAGTCAATCTGTCCAAGCTTTCAAAATTGTTCTATTCCGGCTGTCTCTTTCTCCGTCTTGTATGGGGTCTAAGTCTTTCCTTTTGGATGCGCATCCCCGTAGCGCTTAAGTTTTCGAGCTAGTCTCTCGGTCTTCCAGTTTCAATCCTATCTCTTTCCCTTATGTAATGTCTCCTTCCTTCTATTTCTCGGAGGGCTCACCTGCGTACCTTTGATTCTCTCCTTCTATTCTAGTTATGTCCTAAACTAAAGCGCAAGGAAGCCTAGTTGTCCTAAGAGCTGATTCAAGAACAGCTTCAATTCCAAGAAGAGCGCTTACGAAAGCTGCTCCAAATTTCACAGTTCCCTATTATGAGACCTCAGCTTCCTTCTTTCAATCTTTCTTTTCATCCCCTCTGTCTAGCTCTTGCTTGTGTAAGCAGTCCATTCTACTCGTCTTTCTGTTTGTTGAGTATTCTCCTTCTTTGAGAATGAGACTAAGGTCCACTTGCTTTTGTAGCAGCCTTAGCCCATGCTTTGTTCGTAGCAGGGCCATTGACTTCTTCCTTCGGATACTAAACCTCAAAGGCCTGTCTTATGAGCCCTTTCAATTCTTTAGCGAGTGGTTGAGTTTCCTTCTTTAGCAGCCTATAACGATCGATGAGATTACGGCATTAGAAGAATGTCTTTTAAGAACTTTTTAACAACTGCTATTTCATCCGGTGTTTTTCTTAACCGGTGTGAGAATCTACTTCGGAAGAGAAGAAGCTGACCGCACTGATTGGATTGCTTTCGTCCTAAGAAGCGGATCCTTCGACAGCAGAAGATGCCGATCGGGAGACAGATCTGCCCTATTCGTCAATGGGTATTCTCTGTCTTATTTTCAAATGGTTACTACTCAATTCATTGATTACTGAATGTCTTAACTGCCCATAGACTGAGTTCCAAGTCAATAAAGAAGCTTCCCACGTGCCATCCTCCATCTCTTTCTCGATGGGAAGAATATGAAAATGGTAAGAAGGAAGTGGCAGCAGTGGAAGAGGAGGGCTGACGTTTCTCCTTCTTCTTTAGAATTCCTATGTTGAGTTGAGTCTAGTGATAGGTAAACCTTGAGGGAAGGAATCCGGGATCGGTTTCATTCTCTTTGCTGACCTTAGGGACCTAAAGCATCTAGTAATTTCTCTTGATTAGCCCTCCCCAGCTCTAAGAAATGGAAGGGCTAAAGTGGCATCTTGCCTTGGTCTGTGCCCTATCTATTAGCAGCACCCTAGTCTGGGGCATATGTGTAAATGAATCACCTATTTCCTCACCCAGATTCACAACAAAAAGGAGTCAAAAAAGTAAATGCCACGCTTAGCTCAACTAATTTTAAGCGAACGCATACCATAAGGGTACCCTACATTGATATTGATTGGCCGAAAGTGCCATATAACGCCCTTACTCTTATAGTTATAGAGCGGTAAAAGCCCCGGCAAAGAAAGAAAAACAGACAAAGTGCCGCTGACTAAACGCTCTTCTATATTGGTTTACTTAGTCTAGGTGGATGAGTTTCCCTACTATTTGAGAGCGAGTAAAAATCAAAGCCCAACACCAAACCAAGGTTAATTTTCATTGCCATCTCCTATTTATTTAAGCTGAAGGCTGACTATGATATAGGATTCGATTTCCTGTTGCTTTTTGATTCTTATAGAACGACAAAAATAGTATTCTAAGCAAAGCAGTTTGCCCTGACAACATAACATTCGTTTCGTGAAGCTCCTGCAACTTTCCACTAAAATAATCAGAGGATTCGGTGACAATGAGTTTTCCCAGTCCAGTCCGAATCTCATTCTCTGTGTTTTGTCTCTGTGGCTGCTAGAAAGATAAGTGAAGCTCCTTTTTCGACAAGACCCCCACTAAGCTAAGCGGCAAGCTTATAAAGCAAGATTATCTGCATCCTGAATACTTGTTTTGTTTGAAGCCCATTTTACTTCTCTCAAGGGAAGAAACTGCGCCATCCCCATCTTCTACTGAAAGCGAATGGGAAATAAAATAGAAGAAGCATAGAATTAGGATTCCTCTCTATAGGCATTCTATAACACCCCTATCCGGATAACTTATAGTAAGACAAGGAACGCTTACAGACAGAATATTCATTAACTGATATAAAAGATATATATAAGTTTTGCCATATACAGAAAGACAAGCTTTACTTCTGATATCAGAAGCTTACGAAGCTTACTATTTCAATAATTTCATATAAAGAAAGACCAATGACACCCGTTGACTCTTTCTAAAGTAAAGGCTCCTTGGCCGCTACGCTAGGCTGCTTACTCTTCTCCAGAGTCTTCATCCTATAATCTAGCGTAGGTCAAACCTTCCAGTTGAGCTTCTTCCTCTAGGGTACCCCTTACATTCTTTAAGGATCAATGGCATCTTACTCTTTCAATAAAAGACCAGCGACATCCGAAGCTGGCTATTCAGATAGAAGGAAACGGTATAAAAAAACTTTTTGCTTTCCCATTAAAAGATAGGATTATCCCTAGGCTTAAGGGCGTTAATCTTCTTGTTTTCACTATTATCATTACTCTTCTTTCAGCTAGGTTGACCCTTCTGCTTCTGGCTGGTATAGGAACGGGCGGCAAAGCCAAAAAAGAAAGGAACTCCAACCCAGTTACCCCCGCCTTTCTCTTCTGGAGGCTTACTTCCAATTCCAGGATGCCTCTTATACTTATAGGTCTCATCTTCAGCGAAAGAAAAGAAGTTTGATCGTCTACAGAAGAAAAATCCCCTTTATCAGACTCTACTTGAACATCATCCGATGAAGCTACATCGGTTACCAAAGCATCTTCTGACTGAGGAGCAGAAAGTGATTCAAAAACAGAACCCGATTCCGCCGATGGAGAAAAAAGTCCATTTTTTGCCTTGGCCGACTTTCGGGGAGTCCAGCCATTCTTCTAGCAGAAGCACACCTTAGACCCGAAATAGAAAAAAAAAAAAAGTCCTAAATGAAAGACCCATGCCGCCTCGGAGCCCTTTATTGAACTTCAACCGTGGGAACACATTGACAGTCAATACAGGTGCCGCTTCTTCTCCTTAATCGTAAAAAGCAACTCTTGATCGGGTTGACGAGCTTACCCTGGGTTATACTTATACTATAATAGCCAGACTGGCGAACTAAAGAAGAGTAAGAATAAGCCAAAAAGGGGCAATGAAACCTCTGATAGTAATGGATATTAAGCGATAGCAGAAGATTGGGAGATAACAGAGATTTTACCATGACTGCAGATCCCGTGATAGCAGACCTTCTTTCACCAGAAGATGCAGCGGCATAAATCGTCAAGGGTCCTCGATACTAAAGGGGGCACAAATCCAGATTTTACATTTTGAATCCCGGGGTTCAGTTCAACTGAAATCTACCCCAAGCTGTGGTAATTTATCTAATAGATTACCGATTTTTAACATCGTCTGACTAGGAGACATCATACTATCCACTAAATTAAAGCAGGTAATTAAGCAGCAAGCCTTATTCTATATATAATTCTATCTTTCTTTATCGGCAAACTCGAGTTCCCATGCCGCTTCCCAAAAAAAAGGGATGGGAAAAAATCTTCAATACGACGAAAGCCTTTCCTTTCGCTCTTCGTCTTTCCCAGTAAAATCTGAAAGTGGATTTCTCTCCTCCTTCGGTTCGTCTAGACCGATCGTTCTCTTCAGTCGACCTTTCTCATTCGCCAACTTTCCACTTTCTAATGTCTTGTACTAGAGCGGAATACACCTTTCAAAAGGGAGGAAGATTTTTTTACCCTATAGATTTTATTTGAAAGAAGCGGGAAGGCGAGGTTTCAAAGTCTATTAGGGAAGCGGGCCCCTACTGGTAGTGATACCCGGATGAAGGCTAACGTTTTCTATTGGAATAGAGGGATGTGCAGATCCATTCTACTTTTCACTTTGCCATCTAGAGATAGCCAGCCGCATTCGTTAGCGAAAACAAGGACTAGACTACTCCAGAGAAAGGCAGGCGGATGGTGAACAGCATTGATTGTTGCCAGCCTTGATGAGATTATGGATACCCTTCTTTAGGATACGTAATCGACTTTCATTTTGCATTGCCCAACAAAAGCTCTATTTCTTATGACACAAGCCCTCACCTCACCTTACTCTTATTGAAAAATAGGAATTATTCCTTTCTAATTTGTGTTTGGTCGTTTCCTAACGTTAACGGGATTTTTGATTCTTCCTTGCAAACATCAGGCATATTAGATCATTGCTACCAGAGGGCTAGGCACCCTTTTCAACTATCTCATAATGACCAAAGAAAATAAAAAGATCGGCTAAGAGCTGAGCCATCTTCTTCCCCTCCTCTTCGTAGAAAAACTTTTTATTTCTGGTTTCCCTTCTTTGATATCTTATAATCTATGCATGCCAACAAGGCAAACTCAGAAAATCCTCTCCTGTCCCAGGTCACTGAAAAGGGGAATACTAGCAGCCGAGCTCTTTCCCACTCCCCAACTTATCGCGATAGAACGACCATGCGAAGGGATACGGATAGACTGCCCTCCCACATTACAGCCTTCGCGTGCACCTTCCCGGATTTCTAAATCTTTGCAGTCACGCTTGCCCATGATCCAAAAAAAAATGGTATTGATATTCCCCAATTACTTAAGATGATAAAGATGATGAACGTAAAATCGATATAGACATTCCACGCGAGCCAAGACATAAAGTGGGCCCCACATCTATGAGGAAAGATCCGTTGCAGTCCGGTAGCTAAGGCGGAGTTACCATCACGCAGTCGTTGGATAACGAGGCCTATCTTGGTTCGAAGTATCGATGACGCATTCCCGTCGGTCCTTAGTTAGGCTGTATACCACGATATCATCGAGGTAAACAAGAACGAAAGGGTCAATGTAGGTCCGCTCAAATTACAGAAAGTGGCAGGAGCATTGGCTGAAGTAGGTCTAGTGACTGTAGTCTTACCTGACCTTTCCCTACCCCTATCCCCGTTTCGTACTTTCGTCGGTTGATTCGAATCCAATTCATGATTTAATTTAAGTCCAGAGGCACTTCATTCAATCGAAAGAAGCATTACGAACAGATACCCAGCATGCCAGTGGCGCGACCTGGTCCGAGAAAAGATGGACCTCAAGGATTTCCTACTTCGAATAAAGGTTAAGATAAGTCCGCTGCTAATTGAAAGAGTTTAATCTGGATTTAATTTAGAGTTGCTATTATACTATACAGAAGATTAGGTTTTAAAGTCAAGTGCAAGTTCCTTAGTTAGAGTGAATACGATCTACTAGGTCTAGGGCATGAAGCTTTGGCTCAGTACAGTAGCATTTTACTTTGGGAAAAAGAATCGCCGTGAAGAAGATTGAGCTGCTAAAAAGGAGACCCTACTTGCTTGTTTTGACACGTGAGGGAAAATAAAAGGTGGTAGGATTGACCACTAAAGCCCTACGGTAGTGATGCTTGGTATTCTCCTAGGCAATGCAATTTCTCTTTCTTTCTTTGAAGGACTCAGCTCCAATTCTTCTTAGAGATCCTCTCTTTAACTTTGAGTTAGAGATGTAACTAACCCCGTAGGGAACTAATAGAATGAATTAGAGTTGATCTTAATCACTCTTCAATAGACTGAAAGAGAAGCGAAGTAAGGGTTGGGAACCCTTACGAGAGAAAGAAGACAAACAAAGAAAAAAGAGTGAGTATTAACTCCTAAATAACTCTTAGTTACTCTTAAGTGAACTTAGGCCTGGGAGGCCTAAGGAACGAGCCTTAAGAGTGCATTAGGAAGACTTTGACTTCTACTTAATAACAATAAGAAAATAGACAACAAAGATCAGAATAAAGCATATAAATAAGGAGTACTACTCCCTTACAACATAGGTCCTTAATGAAGGAATTTTAAGTTCATCTACTCTAGCTACACGCTGAACAAATAAAGGCAAACTATCTAATGACTCAAACACTTTTTGCTCAGATAGATGAATGGACGCCATCGAATCAGCTAATGAATTACCTTGACGAAAGACATGAGAAACTACAGCTTCCACCGTCCTCAACATTTGTTGAATACCATTCACTACATTACACAGTGGCCATTTAGTCAGCCATTTTTTGTGTTGAATGTGTACCAACAGCTTGGAATCCACTTCCACTTGTATTCGCCTCAATCCGCGCTGGTGACACAACTGAAGTCCGAACAATAATGCACTTGCTTCAACTGATAGCACATCTATTTCTCCAAACTCCTTGTAAAAAGCAAACACAAATTTTCCAGCATCATCACGCAAAACACCTCTTCCCTTCCATTCCTGAAACTTCCATCAGTATTCAGTTTAAACCTTCCCTTGTCACATTTTATAGCTCGGACTCTCCTTTTCGTATTACCCTTAATCTGAAAAAATTGTATTAACTCCCCATCTCCCCGAAATTTGTTGGGCTTTCTAATTGTAGATGCACCGAGCACAGCCAAGAATTTATCGATGTTAAAGATTACCTTTTCTGCCGCATAACTAATCCCTTGGAATCTTGCCTCGTTCCTGCCTTTCCAGATAAACCATAACACCAAAAGAGGTATAACACCCCTTATGTGATTAACCGAAGGAGTAGCTGACCACGAATACAACACCAAAGAAGAAAGACACGTGAATCTACTCTCCTTCAATCCAAAGGCCCTGAAGTAATGCTCCCAAACCTGTTGTGCCACCGGGCCTTCCAAGAACACATGCCGAATTGATTCAACCGCTTGACAACATTTACATTTAGAAGGAATGTATACTCCCCGTCCTTTAAGAGTTTCATCCACAGGATGATGAAACCTGCCCAAACAAAAAAAAACTTTCAAAGGAACTAACGAATTCCAAATATACTTCGATACTGCTGACCTTGCTCTCCTCTTCTGGATAGACTCCCATGCTGATTTCACCGTAAATTGTCCTGATGACGACGCACCCCAAACCCCACAATCAATTCCCCCTTGAAGCACGGGAATCCCCTTTATAATATCTGTTAAGTGTTTAGGCAGCACTTCATTCAGACGTCGAGTATCCCATCCATCTATCCAACAAAAAAAAGATTTGCCCCTCCCCTACACACCACCGGATGTTCTCCTCAGCCACATCTCTTATTCTTAACAATCTTTTCAAACCTGCAGAAAATCGATCATGAACAGATTCCTCAAGTAATTAGACCATTGAAATAGTTCTTCACTCTTCTTATTACGCTTGTGCTCCTATAGGGCTAGGGCATCTGGAATCAGTCTCGTTAACCGATTCACTTTCACTCACTGTCTCGTTACCACGCTAGCTTGAATAGCCAGGCATTTACCTTGGAATGGCGGACTGAACACCAAACCTTCAAACCATTACAAAGGGGCTCCCCTGTTTGCTTTTGCTTAGCCTCTCTACGCCCATCTTGACTATTCCTCAAAAATAAAAAAGGAAGGACTGGAAGGGAAAGAAGGTTTGGTTCAAAACTATCAACTTATTTATCATTCTGGTTAGGTTTCATCAGCCTGGTTAGAGGTTTGCCTGAGGGCTGCGTGCGCTTATAGTCCTTCTACTTCCCGGCCTTGTCCCATACATGAGGAGAAAGGGCTTGCCGATCTCCTTTAGGGGTGCCCTTTCTTCAAGAAAAGCAAGGAGGTCCCACTATCTGATATAGGGAGCAGGCCACCTAAAAGAAGGTCTGATTGAGCACTTTCTTCACCCGATCTTATGTCTGCAAGATAAAGATCAGACATCTTATTACTTCCGCTATTTGCAGAGATGTCTTAGAAGGCAGGTGCCAAGTAATATGCGAAGTCCGGGTATGAAAGCACAATATAATTCGCGGGAAAAGAACCTAACTTTCTTTCACGGATAGCATTTGACGTCCAGTTTTGAAGGCAAAAAAAGTCACAGACAGCGGAAGGGGGTTCACCTGCTTGACCTAGTTGACGAGCATAATGAGTTCATACTATTACAAAGCATGCAACGCGCACTAAAAGCTGTCTTTAAGACAACAACCCAGGAATTGATTGATTCGAGATCCCTGTTCCTCAGTAGCTAGGGGAGGAAGCCAGTGTAGGGAAAAGATTTCCTACCTCTCTATAGGTCAGCAGAGAAGACTCTTCATTTTCAGGCCAAGGCCGATGGAAAGCAAGGGAGGAATGCAAGAGTCGATTGATAGGTCTCAACGGATCTCCTCGGGAAACGGGCTCTGATAGCACTTTTTCCAGCGGAGAGGGATAGTCCCAAGGCCCCTATTGACATAGAATATACAGCCTGGAATGTGCAGGAGCGACCCCTTATTAAGACGATGATTTCGACCCTGATCTTTCTATTGATACTAATTCCGCAAAAATCCAATAAAAAAGAGGCAACCACTATCAGGTTAGTAGCGGAACGAGCTTTCTCTTTCTCTAATAAATTGGAAGATGAGAGCAGGTTCCCATTCGAGGAGCGAATGGCCCAATGTATTATTACTGAAGCAGAAGTCAGTCCTTAATCCACTATTAGCAGCTAAAGGAAGAAGTCAATTTTCCCTTCTCAGTATCAGAATAAGGGACTAACGGAAACCCAGTTGTAAACCGTCCTTGCGAAGACTAGTTTGCTTCTAGTCTTTGAAGAGGATTCATGCATTGACTGCAAGCTCCTAGAGAATAGGCTTTGGCACTTTAGAAAGAGAATGGCTTGTTAGCACGAAGGTGCAGATAACTTTAATCAGAAGCATGGAATGCAAGCTCTTCGGGATTCACCTATAACCTAACCTGATTGCCCAGGAGTTAACGCGAAGAGGGTCTTAGATGCGAAAGTCGGTGTTCGAGAATCCGATGTTGCTTTCCAGAAGCAGCTGCACATTTATCGTATGTGTAATAAGAAGAAATTCTTTTGATTTTGAAATAATAAGGTTTTTGCTAGTCTCCTATTGTGATTACCGGGGGTCGCGGATATATTAGGTTCGACTCCTATAACCCCCATGTGGCGAAATAGAAATATAAGTTGAGTCTTTTCCATAAATGTGGTCACTCTTTATTAACTTTATGGCATGGTTATTCCTAATCATGTCTCCAGTCGAACTGGCTTGTGATGCAGCGGAACCATGGCAATTAGGATTTCAAGACGCAGCTACGCAAGGTTTTTATCGAACGGAGATTTTCTTCTTTTTTATCTTACTATATATAGCCATTATTTATTCCTTATTCCTGCATTTTAGGAAGGATGCCTTAGCGAAAGAAAAGCAAACTTTTGTCCCACCTTTTTATACTTGTTCTAGTTAGTGTTCATTGTGGCTTGGGCTTTCTTTCCTCTATAGCACACCCGAGGCAAGAGCGTAAAGCAGCTTTTCCCGATACCAAATGATCTATTCCTCTTTTTCATACTTCTCTAGGAACGTAATCGTAGGGGGATTTCGCCCCGTCTACGTGGCATAGTTCTTTCTTCTTTTGTTAGACCAGACCCTAACTACGTAAATAATTGCCATATATCGGGAAAGACTTTCGCAATACCAGTCGAAGCCCTGAACAAGTTTATGAATCGCCCTTCCTATACTCATCCGATCGGTGATCTATGAACCTTCTTTCTCGGGTGTCCCTGATCTACTTTCATCGTAATCGAAGAAGATCCTCTCCCACTTATTAATCTATAGGCCGGCTACTTTCTATGCACAATACCTGTTCGCAGATGAAGCTGATAAATAATTTTCCGCCTTTCCGATACAATTGGTGTCTTTGGCGCATACCGAAATCTGGCTTGAGAGATGCGAAACCTTAAGTGGCCAAGAAAGGATGAGTGCCGCTTAACTGACAGTTTGAGGGCTGAAAGAAGGCGGAAGCGAAGGTTCAAAGCAATAAGCTAAGCCTTCTGACTCTGCATCTCCATATCTATCCATTTCTCCATCTGCTGGCTAGCCTCTAACAGAACCCCTGGAGGCGGAACTAAAACCATTTAATCCATTCCCCGGCCATCAAGAGCTATGACCCCGGGAGGGGAGTACACAGGCAGGTACGAACCGGGTGGGGAACAGAAACGAAGGAGCCCAGCCAAGAGGCTAATCAGCTGTGTAAAGGCTAGTGGTACGGTTAACGGGCGGAAAGGAGACCCTCCCTCCCTTAACCAAAATCCCATTTTTTATTTACTTTAAATAACTGCTTGGTACTTGTTCACTGGAATTTATTCCAAGTCAATTTTGATTCCTCCGCTCCTTGCCCGTTCGTTTCACTTACTTCCGCTCCGCTCCTCTCATCGAGAAAGCTATTATACATCCTGACTAAGGAGCACTGGCAATAGGTTCGTACAAGCGTTCACACTGCCTTTTTTGGTGAAAACTTTGATATAGGTAAGACGAGACTTGCAATCAGAACCATCACACTATAAGCCTGGCTTAAACTGGAGACGAGTACATACTCTATTTGATTGAAAGCCCTCAAGCTTGATTAGCAATATCTATCAGTGAAAGTGGAGTCTAACTATTGGATTCAGCGGATGTCACACTTTATAGTTATAGCCGCTTGAGAGTTGTAGCTCGCTTCCAGGTAAGAGAAGATTTTAAAAGAGAAGAACGGAAAGAAAGAACTATATAATAAATTTTTAACGTCGGCAAAGAAAGCTAGTAAGGGGTAGGTAATAGAAAGCGCTTTATGAGAGCCGACTAATTTCTAGTGGCGTAGGCGAAACAGTGGTGACTCGTGGAGTAGGAGCATCATTGATGAAACTTTGGAGACTTGGTCTTGTCAGTTTGGTTTTGCCGTGAACAGTGTATGCTTATGCGGGACAGGAGTATTACATAATGGGGTATAGTTTAGGCTCGTATCAGGGAGCGTTTTTCTGAAAGGGTAGCTTTTTTTTTCAGGAATCGAGTGTAGGAGGAATGATTTGTTCGTCGTCCATGGTGATGAGCAGGTATGCTCCATTTGAGTAGACTTTTTCGATGTCTCTATACCACCCTTTCGGCTCGGATAGGAGACCGGTGGGATGCCGTAGCTTCTAGCAGGCAAGGAGTATGAAAAAAAGTAGCTAGCTTTCACACTCCTTCTCTATAGTGGATCCATAGCTTGAACAAGCTCCACCGGGATAGTCAGAACGAAGTAAAGCGCATCCACAACAGCCGCAGAAAGAACAAGAGCTGATACCGCATGTGCCGCAAGACAGGCAAAAAGGGGATCTATTTTGTTTAAAAAAAAAAACAATAGCAAGGGGATCACCTCTTTCTAACAGACCGGGGAAAACAGACAAAGAATTGATTCGCGTTGACCGGGAAGTGGCATCCTAAAAAATAGGAAAAGAAAGCTACGTGTGTAGCTGACCAATTGCAAGGGCTGAGCTAAGGCTAAGCCAATGGCAAGAGACCACACCTAGCTAGGACCAGGCTTTCCTGCAACCTTGTTCCTACGCCGCCACAAGCTGCGAACTCTTCGTAGTAGCGCGGGATTCTACAGTTTATTCAGGCCGCTTAGGGCTCACTCGACTTGGTCTCCGTCTCCACGCTATCACTGACTAGGTGACCAACCACCCCTCTCTTCTTGTCTATGCCTATTTCGCTAGCATGACTCCTCTCTAAAGTCTCATTCAAGTCCTTAGTCCCACATAAAAAAATTTTTAGAGACTTTAGACAGGCGAACAATCTTTCCAATGCCCTTTTCTTGCTACAAGTATAATGATTAGACGAAGAAGAGGCCGTCAGACCTGAAAGAAAGCTACCCTTTGAAGCTAGATTGAGATTTATTTGGAAGTGGACACGGCCATACCTCTACCTTCAGACAGAGACTGAGCGCAGACGCACCCGAGGAGTTAGATTTCTACGCTTCTGATTCCTTTCTGAAGGGGACTTTCTTTCTCTTGAAAGATTTGAGTGTTGCGCCTTTACGACTTACCCAATAGCTTTTCGATTGTTGGCGCCGACTTCCTAAGATAGTTTCGAACTACATATATGATATTGTAACTTTACTCTTTTCATCCAACTCGAAATGTTGTATAAAATAAAAAATAAAGAAGAAAGCTACTTTTATGCCCAACAACTCAACTCCCATTTCTTGGACCAAGGCAATTTTCGACAAGTCTTCCCTCTATTTTTTGGGGGGAGCGGATAAATCACAGAAAATAAAGCAAATGCTTTTTCTAGACTGTCTATTTCTCACAATAGCTCCAGTAGAATTGGAGTACCTTTCTTTTGGACTTTTTGGTTCTATGCATATACATGAGCTTCTCCCCTTCCATTTAAAAGTAAAAGTTTTACTTTTTGCATTCTGTTGGTCTTTCTGTCTTGCTTTATGGCGTTGGCGTTTTCTTTGCTTAATTTTTCCCTACTTTTAAGAATCTCACGTAAAACGCGACTTTCCATTCATTTTTATTTTTGGTTGTTGTACTTTTGTGGTCTTTTCTTCCGCCGAAATCGCATATTGTGCCGACGACATCGGCGGGGATGAAAGCCAGCCTTCTACCTCTACTCCCGCCCTACATCAAGATGAAAGGGGCAGGAGAATTGTATATGTATATAAGGGGCTGTGGGACAGGATTGCCGCCACGATACAAGCGGGGGCGGAAAAGGCTGGCTTAGTGCGCCATTACCACATTTCCCGCTGGCAGGCATGTCTCAAGAAATTCGTCCCCAAGGACGGGAACGATTACACCCCTCTAGGATGCCTGTTATGCGAACTACAAAGGGAGGGTATAGAACATTCTCTTTTTCAATCTGTTCTCGCGGAGGTTAAAAAAAAAGTGGAACTAGACCAAAAAAAGGAGGAGACTAACATAGGCGTTTCTTTTCTTTTTCGGTATGCCGCTCCGCGGGAAAGATATAGAGAAGTTCTCAAGCGACCCTAAGAGAATTTACTTTTGAATTGCTCACTTGCATTGCATTCTTTGAATTTAAATTCGCGCCGGAACCCATTTTCCGAGAAGTTCGAATCCGTTCAGTTCGGATATTGGTTGCTCTTGCTTTGACATGGTTTACGTGCTACTTGCTCTCGGAAGAATTAATATCTCTATTAGCCAAATCCTTTCTTAGCCTGCCTTTTGACTCGTATTTTGTTCGTACACAATCAACGGAAGCCTTCCCGACATATGTTGCAACGTCTCCAATAGCGTGCTCTTACTTCGTCTTTCCCTTAATAAGTCATCAATTTTGGTGTTTTTTCATTCCCCTTTTATATAGGGAACAAAGGAAAAAATACAATAGATTCCTCCATTTAAGTGTTTATTGCTTCTCCTTCTTCCTGTTCCTAACTCTTTTCTGGGTCATTCCCAATGTTTGGCACTTTCTATACTTCATGAGTGCAACATCAACAAATTCGCTCATGATCAAGTTACAACCCAAGATCTATGACCATATTATGTTAACTGTTCGTATTTTGTTCATTGCTTCAGTATGCTCCCAGGTACCTGTAATTGTGATCCGTTTGCCAGAACCAAGGGGTCTTTCTGTAGAAAGGTCGACGAGGAATCGTCGTTTTTTGATGGTTTTTCCACTTCTCACAGCTGCTCTTTCCACACCTCCGGATATCTGGTGCCAAATTATCGCCCGTTTCCTTCTTTATTTGATAATAGAGTCGGCTATCTCTGTAGCATTGATTGTACAAGTTCGTGAAGAGGGCTGGACGAGCGGCGTGAATGAAAAAGCATGACGAGAATTCTCAAGTCGAGATGTTAGAGGGTGCAAAATCAATTGGTGCCGGAGCTGCTACAATAGCTTTAGCGGGAGCTGCTGTCGGTATTGGAAACGTCCTTAGTTCCTCGATTAATTCCGTGGCGCGAAATCCATCATTGGCTAAACAATTATTTGGTTATGCCATTTTGGGCTTTGCTCTAACCGAAGCTATTGCATCGTTTGCCCTAATGATGGCATTTTTGATCTCATCCGTATTCCGATCGTTTCATAAAGCAAGCACCTCTTTCTTTCCAGCCTTAGTCAAATAAAATTCAAATAAAATAGGGGGTGGGACGCAGTTCTTAAACAGAAGAATGGCGATAAAGAGGAAGTGATTGTTATAATGAGTGGTGGGGGATAAGCGTTGAGTAAGGCAAATATCTCACTGAAAGGTGGGAGGGGTGCCGAGATTCCCCATTCCTGGGCAGCGGGAAGAGTGGGATCTCCCCATCATGATCGACTAAAGGGTAAGTCGCACAGAGATATTGGTTCGAATCCAATTCATGATTCCAGTTCAGAAGGGCTTCATTCGATGGAGTAAGTTAATTAGAATCTCTCAACTCTAAAGGTACCATAAATGCTTGAGGGGCTTTTATCAGTAGGGGGATGAAATGGAACTCAATTCCTCCTCTCAATAGTATATCAAAATCCCAAAGGTTTATCTCGCATCCCAGTGCCAGTAGCTGGGAAAGGGTTTCCAGGCAAGTAAGTCACTATAGTATGGTATGGGGGTAGGTAATTTGGGAGGAATCAAGTAGAAACTATACCGGATTGGAAGTCGAGTCTTGCCATTGGCTTTCAAGTCCCGCCTCTATCTATGCCCGAGCCCGAGTTTGAGAAAGTAGTCCCCAATTAGGAAGCACGGGAAATCACAGGGGTGCAAGTAAGTTCCGAAAGCAAGTTTTCCTACCGGGTCGAGTGACTTCATACCTATCGCTATCGATCGAGTCAATGTAATTGACCTGCGAACCTCTATCTATTAGCGGATTAGCCCTATTCCCTGTTAACTGTATTCGCTTGTGCTATTTATCGGAGGGTCCTAATGAGGCGAGGGAAGAAGAGTTTCCATCTCTAGTCGAGTTAGCTCTTTTCGTTAGAGAAACTTGGTCATTGAATGAATGAAATTCCCACGATCAGCTTGACCCTTGCTTGATGGTAAGGAAGAGGACCGACAACGGAAAAGAAGGAAGAAAGGAGAGCGGAATGCCGCTCGACAAGAGGGAAAGTCCTCTGAAAGCCCTTGTTCTAGCTTCGAGGGACAAGCACCGCATCTAGGTAAGCTAAATCTAATTAAATTGATTCACCGGTTGATTGATTTGCATTTCCTTATGTAAAAAAGAGGTGGATCAAAGGCCTCGTCTCTGTACCCTGCCGTAGAGGATGGGCCTTCAAGCGTACAAAATGCTTTTTTAGAAAGATTGGATTAAGCTTAGTCGCTGCTCACGCACGGAGCTCGCCCGGAGAAAGCTGGAGACATAGCAGACATGTCCCAAGCAGAACGACCATGCCCGTACCACTAAAAGCAGTTATTCCGACAACAGTGGCAACAACGGTAACAGCAGATAAGAGAACACCGCTTATTCTTCCATTGAGCCTTACCTTGTGCTATTCCTCTATAGCAATTCATTTTCTTGTTCACAGAGCTGATTCAACAAGGAGCAATTCGTGTGACAACAGAAGGATCGGGAATCGCTTTCTTTTTCTTTTATTTAGCCTGGGGAAAAACCTACTGAAAGGGGCGAGTTCCTTTCTTCTCCACAAGATCTTCCCGAATACCAGAGAGCGGCAGCACATAGCGAACGAAAGAATGCCTAGTCAAGTGCGCCAGATATTTATACTTAAACCAATTCCAAGATCTCGCTTCGGTATATCAATAGCCAAAAAAGCTAAAATCTCATACTCTATACATCGCTTTTGTGAAAGAAGAGAATGAATAAGAAAGAAAGATAAGGTAGAGGGAGTAGGATAGACTGAAGACCAAGCCAATACCCTTGAAACTCTAAAGAACTACATCAAAAATCTCTTTCTCTTTGGAAAGACACTTTCTTAACCGTAACCGCGGCAAGCCAAGCTGCGTACTTTCTTTTAAAAAATTTACCCCTATTCTCAAAGGTACGTAGTTGCTCGACCTAAGGAAAGGAAGGAAGCTACGATCAGATAATGGTGCTCCACTTGAAAAAGTCAAAAGAGTGATTGGTGCAGGCAAAGGCTCCTTAGACACTACATGCTTGTTTTCCTGTCAATGACGACGATTGAACTGCTTAGTTAGACATTTTGCTTTCTAGTTCAAGTAATCTTTTTTTTTACCTGCAACTGACTGCCTTTACTCAACTCGTATACAAGACAGCAGGGAATTGCCCCTACGAGTCTAGTTTTTTAGTTTTAACGCTCTTCCGAAAAGAGGAGATTTTGGTCTTGACTTCCGACCCACCAAACGGAAGTTTTTTAGTATACTAAGGATTACCCATATCGAGAAAGGACCCGTGCTGGTACTGTACAAGAGTGAAATTCCTGCCCCTGATCATGCCTCGAAGAAGGCTATTCACGAGGAAAGGTCCCACTCAGACACACGACAAAGATGACAACAGGGGCACGTTGCTAAGGATGGGCTCCCGCATAGATGAGCGTGACACATGCCATGATCAGACTAGAAAAGAGAAGGAATCGAGAGCTAGCATTAAAATTTCACTTTTTTAGCTTTCTATGGATTCCACAGAGGGGGAGAGACCCAGTTAGTGACACAGAAATGGTTGAATCTGAGTTCTTTAGATTGGATTGATGCCTTTTGGTCAAATGCTCTTTCCCTTCGTTCTCTCTTCCTGACCCTGAAGGTTAAGGAAGGGCGGCGGGCGGGTTTAGAATAGATTCGCCAACGAGTCCTGACTTTTCAACAACAGAGGCGAAAACTTACTCTTTCAAGTCAAGGTCGGGTGGGCTAAGATGGAGTTTCTTTTCCAGTAATGGGGGATCCAGCCCATCAACATAGGTAAGCGCTGTAATGTCTCGCGACGTCAGTCAAGAGGCTTCTAATCTTTGGGAAAGGGGGATCGGATTGTCATCATGTTCCCTCTTCCGAGGTTTACTTCCCTTCCTCGTTAACTCACGGATGAAATAGAATACCTTTACTGGCGCGTTACTACTACTTCACTCGCTCTCTCCGCCCCTCTGCGTTCACATACTCAGAAAAAGAGATCCGTTTTCGTCAAACCTTGGGAAAAGAATTATCCGCTATTGCTTAATTGCCCGCTGCGGATGAGCTCAAGTAAAGGCTCTCGGCAGAGGAACGAGCCCACTATCTTTCTTTACACTATTTGAAGATTATAGGTTTTCTCCCATTCTATTATGCCTTTCTAGTGGAGTGGAATGAAAAGACAGCCCCCGAACTCAAAGGATGGGGACAAGTGAAGTTCAGTGATCCCAGGGAAACTAGTGAAGTTAGCCTACCGACTTTTTTGAGAATGTGTAAAATGGAGTAAGCGTAAGAGCCCTGGCCTGGGGAGCGTTACAACGGGAGATCGTTGGCTCAGTATGAAACTTATTCCTTAGGCCCTCAGCCCCTTAGACACGAAATAAAGGACTTTTTTCCAAGGTATTATTACCGGTAGTAATGGAAGAATTCTTAAATAGGAAATGCTAAAACAGGTAGAAAGATATTCACTGGTCGAACCATCTCATATTAGGGGATAAAGATAAGCATATTCTATAGGCTAAGGCTATGGGAATGAAACTATGAACTAATAATACACTGTGGCGACTATGTTAATAGTAAGGCCGACCACTACATAGAGTGCTTATCGGACATGTAATCAGTCTTCCCCGCTTGAGAGGGAAAGACGGCTGCTCTGTGAACAACCCTAGTTGTTAGTCTTGCTCCTGCTACTGTCTGAACTGCCACCTCTGCTCCAATACATAAGCTCCAGCTTTACCTCCTTCCCCTACGGTTCTTGAAGTCCCAGCTTAGTCGGATTCTCACCCTTAAATTAGGTTACCAGGATGGGTCTTTGATCGAAATAGAGAGTTTCCTCCTGCTGGATACTGGATAGAAATCCGATCTATACTTTTTACAGCAAGAGAGAATCATACTTTACTTCCTAACCTTATTCTACAGATTAGAACCTCTCCCTATCGTCTCTTGCCCAGCTAAGAAGATCAAGCTCTCCGCCAGTACCAGTAAGAGGGTAGCGGCTAGGGATGCTATGAGAGGAGGGGGGCGAAACCCGACCCGAACAAATAGGGGTTTCAACCGGAGACTCAACCTCAAGCGAATAAGCCGAAACCAGATAATCAACAGCAATAGAGTCCGCAGCTAGATAAGCTGCTAGATCTGTTGCCAGTTCCGAGGAAGAAGGTTCCATTGAAATGAAATAAATAAGCAAGATCGGGCACAGAATGGGGATCAGGAGAAAGCTCAAGATCGGAGTAGCACTATGAAACAGAATCTCTCGACTAATACAAGACGGTGACTTTTCTTCGAAGTTAGGGTTTGGAGAAAGGGTAGCTCGTCGGTAAGGTTGTTGAGTCAACTGGGATTGCAGCGGATGCAAAAGAAGAGAGGTTCGACGTGGCAACAGGAAAGAAAGAATCCGTCTTTCGGATGAAACCAAAGAAAGGTATGGAACAGAAAAGGCCTTCTAAAGGACAGATCGAAGGGATAATAGTAACTTGGGTACGAGAGTTTCTCGACCAAGAGGTATGACTTTCCCTGAATCAGTAGCAGAAGCAAGAACAGGATCCGGTTTAGTGGAAATGGGATATCCGATATCAATGTGACAAGGAACGGTATCTCAATATAGCGGGGGCATAATCTAAAAGGGGAGAAGCCTCTAGGCCTGTCAGATATTCCACCAGTTGTTGATGTTGAGTATCCAGAGTCAGAGCCAAGACTAACAAAGGATGGAACCAAGGGGATATTCTTTTCCACTAGTTGTTGAGTAGCCAGATCTTGAACCATCAGACAGGTCATACCCAGAGCGAGAATACTCGATCGCGGAAGAGTCAATGACCGGACTTGGTAACTCACCCGAAAGGTTGGGGTATAAGGTACCCTGAAGCCAGGAGTGGAGTTTCAAACACAAGGCCGTTAAGGACTAAACGGAATGAATAACTGGGGATAGAGGTTAAGCCCTTGGGAGCAAATCGGGCTGGATGACCGTTCGCGAGGCTCCTGTGTCTACGAGCGCCGTAACATTGACTGGCGGGGTGTCGTTGTCCACTGAACTTAGCTGTATGGTCAGTGTTGGGAGAAGGACCCTGTTATGCCGGTCCTGGATAGTGTAGAATTCCGAGTCTGAGTCAGATTCGGAGTTTAGGACTTCCAGGGAATGGGGAGTTAGTTTATCATCTATAGAGAAGATAGATTCAAAGTCATCATCTGACAAATCTACTCCCGTATGTTGCTCAATCTTCTGGATGATGTTGAGCCCCTTCTTAGATCCCTTGGGACAATTCTTGGCAAAGTGCCCTTTTTTTTTCCGCAGAGGTAACAGGTGTCAGAATGGATGGATCTGGCGTGCTCATCCATGAAAGAAGAATTCCAACTAATCCCAGAGAAAGCGTTATGGCCAAGAACAAAAGGAGAAAGATTCCAATACCAAGACGTGAGCACCGATGAAATATTGGTGAATAAACGAGCCTTTTTTGAATAAATTGAAGAACCTAATGGATTGAACTCATCCTTGACAAGCTGCAAGGAAGGGGTCAGATGTCCAACCCTACATAGAAGGTTGAATAGGATTGAAGAGGTGCCTTTCCCTTTGAAAGCGCAGTCTTAACTTAAGTGAACGGATGGAACGAAGGAACCCTAGGTGACCGTTGCTATAGTTGTGAGTCTAGTCCGTAAAGAAAAGATTCGTCCCTAGGTTTTCTCTGAATCCTACATACAGTTAGAGCATCTGCGCCCTTCTCGATAGTCTATTCGAGAGATAACTCGAGGACTCATATCACATTTCCGGCTCGGGATGACCCACCCTTAGGTAAGGGGCCCCTCGAAGATCAATCGTCGTTAAGTGAGCCGCCCGTGCCAAGGAATGAATTCGGTTAGACTATAAGACCGTCTTGCTGTCAGATGATCCGTCCTCGATAATGATCCCTTCAGAAAAAGGAAGTCTTTTAGAATTCACTTTTAAAAGCCAATTGTCAATCTTGTCTGTGTTGATTGATTGGCCATTGTTGCCATTAGATGCTAGTTTTTTAGCTGCAGGATAAAAACCTCATTCGTCTTGTCCTGGCTATTTACAGGTGTGCTTTTACTTCCGGAGTGACTCTCGGGCGACCCATGCAAGATTGCATGGAAGATAAACAACCTTTAACTCTTTCTGAAGTCTATCCCATGTAGAGATAGCGCATTGACGTCGTCTTCAATCCTTGTTCGACACCATAGCTTTGCATCACCAGTAAGGTACATACTGCTGATAGTAACCTTCGTCGGCATGGACCACCTTGAATGAAGTCTTTCTCCATGCCCAAAAGAAAAAAGTCTGACTCTTGGGAACTACGAGTTCAAGCGAAGGAAGGGCTCCGCTTTACCTTTTGAGAATCCGTCGTCACCGAGCTTCCTCGAATTGCTCGTTTAACCCCTCCGTAAGGACTTGTCTATGGTTCTTGAACAGATCGGTCAAAGACTGCACATCAGCAGTGAGTTCCTAAAAGCGGAGGATATTCATCCCCTAGTTAGACTATCTAAAGCTCTTTCGACTTCTATCTGCTCACCAAGGGCTTAGGCTTTAATGCGCCTTCGCGTGTTGTAACGTTGGCAACTTTTTTCGACTCGAGGAAAAAACCTTCAACTGTTCGCTGACAGACCCTGCTACATCGCGATCCTCTTCAAGCGGATCCATAAAGGCGAGATCAGCTCACTTCCCCACCGACTCAATCAATCGGAGGTCTCTTAGAGCCTAAACTTCGGATTGGCAAGCAGCAGAAAGAGAAAGTCCAACTTAGGCGTCAGGCTTGAGAAGGGTCATCGTTCCCGGCTGTCCTATGTTTGTTGTACTTCTGCATGAGGAGCTCAACCCCGCTAACGTCGTGTTTTAGAGTTACGACGAGCTGACTTCTGAGAGACTAAGTTGAGAATAGCGCTGGATATCTTTATAGCCATAGGCATATCTGTTTACTTATCTAGGTCTTGTCAGAGCCTCTTCTGCGGATTTTGATACTAAAGACTTTGGATTTATTTCCCCAGGTCCACCCAGTAAGTTTTTGCCTCTGTTATTGAAAAGTAAAGTCAGGACCTCTTTTGTTGTATCTGCTACTTTAAGATTCAGCCCGAAAAGCAGAACTTTTTTTTTTACTTTTCTGCCACCTGGAAAAAGAAAGTCCGTCTTGCTATATCTACTTTATTTTATCCAGGACCGGTTGCTCTTGAGCCCGCTTCAGAGTCTGTGTCGGTTGATGCGCATGCTAAGAAAGCAGATTCCTATTTTTATGGAATAACTTTTTATTTCTATCTTGAATTTGGAAGGAAAGAAAAACGATTCATCGCTCCTTTTTCTTTCTGTTGGCGTGGAATCTGCTTTTGCTACTCGCTACTAAAAAAATTTCATATTTAGTAGTAAGAGATGTTATTTTCGATATTGCTTCTCCCCCTCATCCATGAGATGAAGACCTGAGAGAAGATTCTCCCTTCCCTACACTGAGCTCATCACCTCTTTTGCCCGTTGGGTGCTGTGAGGAGTTTGCTCCATCTCCGATACTTATCGTCGAGCTGCTCCCTGCCTATCTAGTGGGGACTGCTCGCCCTACCCTAATCGAATTTTCGAACTCATCTATCGGTCGGAACAGGTCTCGCTAATCACTGAGAAAACGATGTTCATTTGATGTTGATTCTTTCTCTGGCTTACCCAACAGCCGCTCTGATGACTTTCTTGACTCGGCCAGAACATCAAGATCTTCTACTTATAATTTGAATTTATTATCTAAAGAGATTTGCCTGGCCTCAGACAGAAAGCTTTTCCTTGGGAATACCCTCGGGGATGACTAGAAGGACTTCATTTTCTTCCACTTCTAAAGGCGAGGAACCCCATTCCCTAATCGACTCTGAGACCGGGCTTCAAAGTCATAGTCGGAAGCACTGGCTTCTTTCATAGCTTTGGCTTTCAAAGTTCATGCTCCCTCACTTACTTCACACAGGTAGAAGAATCAAGGAAAGAAGTCGAGCTGAAAAATAGATTGATTCCCTAAGCTTAATAACGAGAGTAAGGAAGGAGCGAAGCAGCTCGACTGAAAGGAGAGGAGCGAAAGCAAGAAATTTTCTTTTTGTTGGTTTATAGTCCACACGGGGTTCCGGTCTTCTTACTTTATGTTCCGGAGTCAATTGATCCCTCGATCAAGTCCTAACTTGTCGCAGCCATTAATTTAATAATGTAAGTGCATAGGCCTATACGTCAGCCGGATCCCAGGCTCCAGGGCCCATCTCTGTCATATTGGCAAGCCAAAGAAGATAGAAAGCCTGCTTCACCTTTACTTCCTTCCGTACCTTATTCTTAGTCTGCTCTAAAAGCAGCCAGTGAGTCGATGTCTTATGGAGTGAAATCAGTATCGGGTAATTCAAAGGTTTCAGCTCTGGTTAAAATGGTATCTGTGGTATATCTCTTATCTCTTGTTCACTTCATCCCTCTCCTTTCAGTCGAGTCACATCGTCCCTTTCAGGTTTTCAGGCATATCAGGTCTTTTCTCTTTCCCTTTCTTGGGGGGTATAAGGATAGGTAGAAGCTAATATATAAATTGAAATAGCTCCCCCTTTGTTTTCTTTTATCATTCCTGCGATTCATATTGATTGACTATCCGCGGCCAGAAATCTAAGTCTTTTAGGCGGCATCTTAGGCAAGAAAGCGGGTTCTAGGTCTAAGGATAAGAGATCCAGTTCTTTCCCCTCTGCTTTCAAGCCAAGGAAGGGAGAAGTCCGAATCAACAAAGTAAAGTTGCGAGCAACTTTACTTCTTTTACTTCTTTTATTAGGCCAAGTTGTAAGTTACTATTTGGATCACTAGTTTTCGGTATGATGGGTACTCAATCTATAGGAAATTCGCTTAATCAGCACTATAATCGGCCCAGGAATTCTATTCGAATCCCACGGGTTCGGTTCGGGACTCCTTATTCTCAAAGGTTGCTGACTCTGATAGTGGGCATAGATTAGAAAAGCCAGTCGACCTTCCAATTCAAGGTTTTGAGCCCTCTCTTTCCCTGCTGCCCAAGGCGCAACTCCAATGCTTTTTAAGGTTTATAGACCAGTAAAGTCACTCTGTAGGAGTACGGATAAGAGATAGTTTGTTCACGAGCCGTAAAGGTAAAGTAAGTAGCTCGGACCAGCGGAACAATGTGAAGGAAGGCGGTTTGCTGCTCTTCTTGCTCCAAGACAAAGGCATAGAGCTGACTGAGTCAAAGATTCAAAGGAGGTCCTCGCTCTGATTAGTTTATCCCGCCTGCACTTCCGAATAAATCGGGATAGCGAGCCTCCCAAGATCGTTTCTAAAGCAAAGAGATAAGTGATTTCATCAGAATGAACGGGCGAGTCACTTTAGGTTAGGGTTCCCCCGCGGGGTTCAAAGGTTATTAAAAGCCCGAGTAGTTGATCCAATAGTTCTAAAATAGCGAAATAACATAACAATCATTCACAAATAGACGAGGTTTAATCGTCGTTGAACAACCATCACGATTGGAACATCTTTCTTCCTGAATCTCATCGGATCAATCGGCCAGGCGGGAACCCAGAAGATGAATTGGGGTTAATTAGCCAGCTAAATAGTTAGCAGGTAAAGTAGGAGTCCCATAGATAAGAACCTTTCACCCCCTTTCCATCGAGTACGTAGTAGGGAATCGTCAACCACCCCTCTCCCAAGGGGAAGAGAAGGAAGGGCTTTAGCCCAATATTCACTCAACGCCAAAGAAAGCTTCTAAAACAAGGTAAAAACTTCACGGATTTCATCAGGATTAATAGTCATAGGAAAGGTACACTCAAACGAAGAAAAGATCTTTGTTGCAAGGTCACCATAGTTCTATTTTCAATTCGACTTTTTACTACATTACTTCCTGAAAGTGTGCCCTCTGAGGGGAAGGGGTTAGGGAATAGGGGTAGGAAGGACCTTTTATGGATATAATTCATGTTCGGTCCTCCACTCAACAAGCACTGGATTAGCTTCCGGCGGAATCCGCTTGGAAGGCCCTGGCCTTCAATTGAGACAAGAGATGATGCACGCTGAACTAGGATGCTTGGAAATGGCGTACTTATTTTATGACACCTGGCACAAATAGCGTAGAGTGCCGCCTGCTACTACAGTGTATTAGAGTTCGAGCAAAAGATCAAGGTTCGAGCTAAAGCAAATTCCGAGTTTTCGCGGGAAGAAGTATGGTTTCGGACAGCTCATGATGAACTATTTAATCCTTCTCCATCCGAATCCGTCTCAGTTCCAGGTATTGAAGCGAAAGATGACTCGACCGGAGGAAGAGGCCACTCGGGGAGATATTATCCACATAAGTCTAAGTGGTGGAGGTATCAGCCCTGGCATGAAGGCCTACGATTAGAATAGAATGCTGACTTCTAGTTCCGGCTCTTGATGAGCCTGTGGTCTACCCAAAAGTAGAAGGGAGAAAGGGATCAGAATGAAAGTACGAACCAATATGTAAACAACCACAACGGGTCATGATTTCAGCGAAGAACTGGGATTTCATCCCCGCGATTTTCCCTGGGAAAAGAAATGCTTTAAATAAGCTTTAACCTCAGGATCCATGCAATTTGATTTTATCCCGACTAGAAAGATTCCCCTTCTGTGCAATTCCCGTGAATAGTGTCCCCCACCCTCAAAGAGAATAAATAACATCTTTTCCTAGTAGGAAGTAGGTTTCGAAGCAGTATGAAAAGACAGAGTCAAGAAAGGTTGTGAGCAGTCTCAAGGGAAGCCCGAATAGCGGATAGTTTGAACGGTGGAAAGCAGCCTAGGAAAGATTTACCCTGGTAGGATATATAGGATTCTATAAGCGAGCACGAGGGTAGTGGGGAATCGGCGAACTAGCAGTGGTGCCTTCGTTCAATGCCTTAAATCCATGTTCATAAATCAAGATTCAGCGAAGGAGCAGGTGACTCCGCCGCTACTTCTTTTCTAACTTTCAATGGGTGATGCAATTGCTCAACGAATACTTCTCAACAAATCCTTTTTTAATATAAATTCCATAGAAGAAGAAGAGTTCAATTAGTCCAATAGTTAGAGTTGCGAACTGCACTTGAGTCTAAGTCCAGAATTCCCGTTGTTTCATCGGCGGGAAGTGCTCCAGTAGTAGAATAGTCAGTCTTTTAGCAGATTGGTAGGAGAGGCGCGGGGCAATCAAATCGACCATTCCTAGAAAAGCTGTCCAGTCTCTTTCTCTGTATAGTAGTCAATTTACTTCCTTCAATCTCTCTATTCTTCCTAGTCATCCACTTTCATCATTTTCACTTGAATGATAAGGCATACTACGACTAAGAAAGAGAAAGATAGCAATTCCCCTCTACTGGGCCTTCCCTATTGAATTGCACCTGATACGACTAAGCAAGCGCTAGGGGACTTGAATGCTTTACGGCCTAAGATCGAGTTGGAATCCTATACTGACTACGTGTTCTACGGGCTGGACCGAATCTCCATCAGAATAAGAGGTAGGGGAAATGTCCCTGACACGAAGAAAGGATACCCGAATGGTGATACATCTGAAATGAAAGCACATTCACTCACTCCCTTTCACTTACTAAGACACTAGGCAATGGGCCCGCATACACTGCAAAGATAGCAACGAATGCAAAGCTGCGAATCCTTAGACCGCTAGCTAACAGACTACCCACAAGGAAGGATTGTTGACAGGCTGATAGGATTGGACTCGCTGAGAGAAGATAAAGCTAATGGGTTATATTCTTTTTGCAAAAGTCTTTAGACTCATCCTTCAGTCGTCGATAGCGACAGCACGATAGAGACTGGTCAGTCCACTACCCTATGCCGCATTCTTGCTTGTCGGCCGTTGGCGACCACTCCTATAATCTTGCCCTTATCAAGCATCCCGGAACGACAATTCACATCCGAGGAACTTATAGTGCTAGATGGGACTTTTTATCTTTCTTGCCTGGGATTGGTGCTGTGCCCGGGATCACGAATACCTCATCCCTGAGAGCCTTTTTTCTAGCTCGCCTGTGCCGATCTTCTACCTTGATTTTTGCGTTTCCGGGGGCGCGAAGGCTGATACTTCTACTGATAGCAAGCACCGGTACTTGGATTCGGCTTGGGACCAATCCCGTTATTCCAATCTCGTTATCGTATAATAATAAGAAGATAGCAGCCCGTGCCTCTTTGATTATCTAGGCTAGTGGTCTGTCCCCGGTTGTCCAAATCGACTGTTCATTCTCTACAAGATGGCTTTCTGGGTCAGACTCTTCTCTTTATGGCTATGGTCGAAAAGAAGACATGCTCTTGAGCCCTTTCTGTACACTCCTCTCATGCCGTGGATGGACTCTTATATTGACCCGGGAACCGGGCTTTCATAGTCGCTGGGGCGTCAGTCTTTGATAGTGTCTTTCCATGCTCGTTCAAAAAGTGAAGTGTCAGTAGGTCATTGAAGAAGGTGAACCTCTAAATGGCGTATACAAGAGGGAGATCAAATCCAATTCATATCGTCTGAGGGCGCCTAAGCTAGCTGTATTTTAAGCTTCATGGAGATCCTTCGATCAACCTTCCTTTTATTTCGGCCGCTAGGAAAATGCTGCTGACAACTTTGCTCGTGTCCACTATACACAATTGGCAAGGCCAGTCCAGTTGTCAAGTCAGTACTACCTCTTGAAACCCAGCTCTTCGACCATGCTATGACTAGGGGAATACCCTTAACCATTAGTCCCATACCCTCCCTTAGCCTTTCGCTTTCTGTCTTAGGTTGTGAACCCGACATGGTTTGCGTGATTTCATATGGGTTTTTCAAGTGAAGCAGGTGACATATAGTTGATAGAGCGCGTGGATCTGTTCAAAAGAAGTCACCCACTAGGAGAGTCGCTTAGATAGTATGCCTCGACCGGAAGACAGTCTCTCTCACAGTAGGGATGCTCTAAGGTTCGAATTACTATCTCTGCTGGTGATCATCTTCTTTGTCCCGGTATAGAACTTCTCATCGAGTGCTTTCTTTCTCCATTGAAGTTCACCCTCATCTTCCTTTTCCTTCCCCACCCGGGTTCGAGAGCGGTCCGACAAGTTGAGACGAAAGATGTGAAACTTCATTCAGTGAGATTGGGTTAGTGCTTGTAGAATTGGAGAGCAAGATGGGCTTTGTGCCCTAGGAGATCTTATCTTATATGGATATGGTATATAATAATACAA
>SRSM01000059.1:0-10000 GCA_019593545.1 Apocynum venetum | reverse complement strand
ATCACGAAGTCGAATGAAACTATCCATGGAATCGTGCGCCGTGTGAAACGTAGAGCATCGCCGTTCTTAACCGAGACTCAGGTTAAGCTCCGTCTCGGAACCTTGTGGGGTTAGGAGTAAAGCATCCCGAGGTTGGCGCATCTCGTTGAGCGTGGAGAAGCATTGGGAACCCCAATTTCTTTCTTCGGAGCCCTTTCTTTTCCCGTCCCCCCGCCCCGGCATAGCGCTTCGCTTCCGGTTCTTCGGAAGAATCCACTTACGTCTCCCTTCTTCATTGATCTGGGGGAAAAGGAAGCGTCTACCAGTTGGGAAGCTAGACATCAAGTAAGTGGCTTGATGAGGATAACTAAGCTGACACGCCGGAGTTGGCTGCTGGCACAACAGGGTGGTGCCTTACCGCACCGCAGGCGGACGCGCGGTAGCGTTCGTGGTGGTGCTTCAGGATTCCAATGTACTGCGTCCAAGATCAGAACGAGCTTGCCGGCGGACCACTGCCGTCCCATTCTTGAGTGAGCTGGAGCGCAGCCATCTTATCCACTGAACTAGCTAGAAGCTATCGCTTCGGGTCGAAGCACTAAAAGAAAAGGACCGAGAAAGGCGGCGGCATAGGAACCACGGGACCCCATACTAGTAAAGGGAAAACGGAAGTGCGCTCCTGCGCACCAGCTGAAAATGAAAGAGCCCTTTCCCTTTTTAATAATAAGGTAAGCTTCATAGCTCCAACCTAGTAAAGGGGCTTTGATGCCCTTTGTTTGTATAGGTTGGGTTGCTGGATACGGGATCCTCGTAGTAGGCTGGACCAACATCCAGCCGAGAGAGGACAGTCTTTAGAAACAACAGGTTTTTAAAAGAACGCTTCGCCTTTTCTTATCTGCTTTCCGCCCTAGGAGTAGGAGTAGCACAAAAAAAAGGGGGATTAGTATTATTGACCCAATGATAAACCACTAACACCTTCCTCGTTGGGGCTCCGCGCACTGGGAAAACGCTCTAGCGACGGGAAACCCTCCACTAGTTACAAAGCTCCAATAAGGTATCGAGAGGGCTATCACAGTCAGGTGCGCCAAAATTACCCTTTACTTTAGGGAGTTGAGGCGAAAAACGGCTTGATGAACCGTTCCGTTTGCCACGCACCGGCCCCATTCACTTGCTTATCGTAGAGGCTGTAAGTACACAGTGCACCGCAACTATTCATAGTATAGTGGGGTTGAAAGACAAGAGTGCCTTTCAACAAGTAGGCCACTTTTTCCGGAACGCAGTCCGAGATAACCGTAACCGTATATATATATATATTCGATGCTCTCATTTCGAAATGTCCGCTTCAACCGCTCTTTCACCTTCCAAAGAGCAAAGTTGGCTTGATGAGCTCAGATGAGGAAGCGGAAGCAAGAAAACCAATAATATCTTTCTTGTCCTTCTACTTAAGGGGCAAAGAGAAGCGCTTTTGCTACTGAGAAAGCGAACGGTCAGCGCGAAGGTTCAAGACTTAGCCGAGCGTTAGCGAAGCTAGATTCCCATAGCGAGGCGCTTCGAGTTAGCGAAGCGCTGTAGTAGCGCCGAAGCCTTATGTGCTGTGCTATAATGCTGAGCCAAGGACGCTCCGCCTTATCTATAGAAGCAGTCAACTGAGTTCTGTTCTGAACGAATTAGCTCCTTGGTAATGGCTCAATCTATAGATAGAAAGCCCTATGATGGGAAACTACCACGTTAGGTTTGGAGAGAGATGGGACCGGTTATTTAATAGGGGGAGCAGATGCAAGCTTTTTCTTTCAATAGCCGGCCAAATGACTACAGGATCATCGGTCTACTCTACCTCAATTCACCATTTCGAACCTTATACAGAAGGTTTTTCCGTACCAGCTTCTTCTACATATACCGCAGTTGAAGCACCTAAAGGAGAATTTGGTGTCTTTCTGGTCAGTAATGGAAGCAATCGTCCCTACCGTCGTAAAATAAGAGCACCTGGCTTTGCCCATTTACAAGGACTCGATTCTATGTCCAAACATCACATGCCAGCAGATGTGGTCACCATCATAGGTACTCAAGATATTGTGTCTGGAGAGGTGGATAGATAGGACTACTAGTTACTCGATCAGGACCCTAGCTTTATTGCGAGCCAAAAACCTTGATAGATTCCCCTTCCTGCGAAATTCTTCTCCCGTATTCGTATCTTTATTCTTTTATCGAGACTTTGACCCGGACCACCATTCTTTTCCAGAGCTGATAGCGTGCATGGTCTTTTTCGAGTGTATTTACTATAGAGCATACCGCTTGTAAGAGAGCGCCTTGGTTTAAGCGAGCATGTTGATTTGAAGGAACGTCAAAAAATACTTAAAAAAAAAAAGTCTGAAGTACGATAACAGTATTTAGTCATCTGAGCATGGCAAGGAAAAGACTCAATCACTGAATCGAGAAAGGACGATCATTACCTTACTTTTTTTCGAGCATCATATTGATAGAGCATGGTTTTGACTAGCTATGGGGCTTATGTCGGGAAGAAACAACCAACCAAAAGCGTCTAAAAAGTGTGCCAGCGATAGGTACATCTTAGGTGGACGTAAATACTCTATCTAGTGGCTAGAAAGGCAGATGAATTGACTTGACGGTATGCACGAGCTGCTTCATAAGTTTTTTCCGTGAAAACATCTTTTTCGTATATATACAAAGAAGTGCTTGCAGCGGGCATGGGAAGCTTTCAAAGCAGATAATAGCCCACTTTATTAGCCTGAATGAAGAAGTACACACTTGCACAAGAAATGAAGTATAAGAAGTCTCATCTCGCTTGAGAACGAGGAAAAACTTTTCGATAGGGGTTGGAATGACATTCGATCCGGTTTAAGAATCAAACCTCGCAAATGGTTCTGCTGGACGGGCTCCCTGAATTGAACAAGATTCCCACTTCCGAGTTTGGATTAAGCCGCAAGAGGTATCCTTTTCCTTGAGCATGTAAGGCTACTTTGGGGCTCTTTGCCAATGGATAGTTGGTATTTACTGGGCTGCTTGCTTGAGGCTGCGAGTGAGTCGAGAAGGACTGCTCTTCCCCTACTAAGGAGTCAAAGAAGTGACTAAGAAGATAGCAGCGGATCGGCTTTCATTCAATACTATTCCTGCTTGAAAACTCCTTTTATTAACTCATCGAATGTTTGAAAACCTGGCTAGGCAGGAAGAAATCCTGTTAGAGTAGTCTCTCGGGAAAGAGAGAGGGGAATCCCTTAGAGATAAAAGAGGAAGAAAAGAGTAAAAGAGTATATGATGGCACGAAACTAGGCTAGATTGCAAGTCAAGAAAAGAAGGAAACTAACTATTCGCTTGCCTGGCATGACAAACTACAACTGTTATGAAGGCTACTACTAGGGAAACTTACCACATGATCGGAAATGGGACTCCTTCTGAATACAATCCGTCAATCCGACTGAAATTGATCAGATTGAGATAGAAATTGGCCATTTAGTGCAAACTCCGCACTTACGTAGCCGTTTGAAGCACTCCAAGCTTTTACTTTCGCCTTGTCTATCTTGAGGCCTTCTCGTAATACTACAAATCAAAAAAAGATGAGTTCCCCATCTCTCGGTTGATAAACAACTGCACCTCCCTCAACCGATTGAAACCCACAAATGCTCAAAGTGTTCGAGCCGACTCCGACTAAAGACAAGAATAGTTGACTAATCAACAACGGCGAACTTACCGATCTACGGCCTGAGCACCTCGTTCATCAGCCTCATGAACGTACTGGGTGCGTTCGTCAACCCAAATGGCATTACTAAGAACTAAAATGCCCAATTACACCAGAACAGGAGGCATCAGAAAATGCAGTTAGATGAGTCGAAGACCGAGCAGCAAAAGTGAGACCGAACCCAAGGGTACCTTTGAGATACCGAAGAATGCGTTTGACAGCAACCATATGAGCTGTGGTAGGAGCATACATAAATTAGCAGACCTGATTAACAGCGTAGGAAATATCAGGGCGAGTAATAGTGAAGTACTGTAGAGCTCCCACCAGGCTGCGATATAAGGAGACATCAGCAAAAAAATCACCCTGAAAAGCAGAGAGCTTGGAGCCAGACAAAACTGGAGTAGAAATGGGCTTGGCCGTAAGCATGTTGGCACGCTGGAGTAGATATAAAGTATTACTTGGTTTGAGTCAGAACTAAGCGATCAGGTGAACGCGAGACCTCCATACCCAGTATATAATGAAGGACCTTGGTGACCTTCATCTCAAAACATCGCTTCCAGTAATGATTATGTCATCGACATAAAGGAGAAGAACAATAATGCCCGAAGTAGAGGTGCGAACAAACATGGAAGTGTCGGCCTTGCTACAGAGAAAGCCATGTTGTAAGAGCTGTGAAGAAAACCGATGTAACCTGGCACGGGGGCCTGAAACAGGCCATAAATTGCTCGGTGGAGTTTGCAAACATAAGAAGGACGAGCAGGATCAATAAAACCCAACCCGGAGGGTGCTTCATATAAACCTCTTCGTCAAGAAAGCTATGAAGAAACGCATTTTTTGACGTCCAGCTGACGTATAGGACGCTCTTTAGAAGTCGCAACAGAACAGTCCGAATAGTCGTGAACTTTACAACAGGGCTGAATCTTTCTTCGTAGTCGATCCCATACTGTTTAGTAAAGCCCTTGGCAACAAGTCGGGCCTTGTGTCGCTCAATATACCCGTCTGCACGACGCTTAAGCTTAAACACCCACTTTAATCCAACTACATTCATAGATGGATGGTAGGGAACAAGAGACCAAGTGGAGTTGCGAAGTAGAGCATTGAACTCATCCTGCATGGCTGCGCGCCATTCAGGTACCTTCGAAGCCTGAGAGAAGCAGGAAGGAAGGCGGAGAAGACCTTCGCTTTTCTTTTGTTCTAGTCACTGTGGCTCTTGCCTACGTACTTTCCATTTCTTGTGAAAGAGAACCCGCTTTTCACTTTTCTTACTTTCCTTGGTTCTTTGAATAAGATCTAAAATATCTGGAGTTTCTTTTTGTCCTTCAGTCCGCGTACGCGTAGGGTAATAGGATCGCCCACAACTAAGTAAGTCTATTATAATTAATACAAAAAATCCATCAATTTTCTTTCCTCAGCCCCCCAGGAATGAATGAAAGGTCAAAGCCTTGGGTAGATTATCTAAGCTGGTCAATATATCTACTAAGGCCGGCTATAAGATAAAGACTCGCAGGTTTAGAAGGGCTTACTTAGGAAAAAGCATTCCGAATGGAGAAGGAATTATCCTAGGAATTTGATGTGCTCACCTTAAGACTGGATGGAACTAGATGCCTTGTCCGGACTAGCCCTCCCCACGCTTTCTCGATCAACTAACTTCGTGCTGAAGAAAGTGACTTTTAACTCTTTTAAAAAACTTATTTAGGGGTACACAGAAGCCCCACTGAATACCGATTCAAGGTGGAGTCGAAGCAACTCGATCATGAAAAGAGGTACTGTTTTTTAACAGCTTTCCTTGCTGGTTAACCCGAAGGTAAGAAGTGATTGAATGAGCGTGTGGTAGTATGAATTCATTCCCTGCGTAGGTAGGGATTGCTGTTATATGGCATCGGAATGGTAGGCTTATTAGAGTGCTTGTAGCAAGTACATTCATCGATGGAAGGGCTTGAGAGCATAGAATCTTCCGGCCAAGGAAGAAAAGTTTTATCGCAAAGGATTTCAGTAAGGATTCTGATCTAGGCAAAACTCCACCTTATGACTAGGATGTGAAGCTGCTCGGAAAGCGTTCGATTCGAAATGATTAGATGGCTGGGAGACCTCTCTTTGATCCTCCAGACAGTCTTCTTCACTTCAAGGAGTGGAAGAGCTAAGCGTAGCAGTCGTAAGGTCTCCTTGAAGGTGAAGGAAGTTTACGGTTCGGCGGTTTCGTATAGTTGATAAAGTCTGCCTTTAGCGGACATTGCTTACTTTCATCGAGATTGGCTAAACTTTTTGAGTTGATGGATCCTTTTAAGAAAGAACAAGAGGCTGTTCCTCTATTCCTGTTTACAAACATAAGAGATAAATTTGAATAGAGAAGGTAAAGATGACGATGGGGGATGATAAGGGTTTACACCATTGACTTGAAAAGGCTATCTAGTCTCGTAGCCCCAATCTAAGGAGTCGGTGTCATTCCCTTCCTTTCTCTTGGCATTTTCTTGCTTGTGTGAAGCGCTCTTCTGCATCCGTGCCTTATTCTTTGTTTGCTTTGTGTGCTCCTTTGGTTTTCTCTAGTAACAAGATGAAATCCTTTCGATGGGTGTGCGTCCTGTTGTTCTTGCGTAAGTTCCAATAACTGAATTCACGTAAGATAAGAAGTCATCGTTGCTATCCTGCTTTCAATAGTTAGGGATGCTTTCTGCTGCTGTCGAGTTATCTCTATTTTCAGCCCCGACAACTTATGAGTGAGGCTTTCGGGTCTAAGTCAGAAAGAGGCTTAGACGAAGGTAAGAACTTGGTTGCCACCTTTGCTCATCAACGTTCATGCCGAGCTTCCGTTTCCGACTTATTCAATCCAGCTCTTGAGTCTCTGCCGGATTTTCGGTAATCATACGGTGCTGGTTCATCGATTCCTGTCATGAATGAATGAATTCGATTCCATGGGTGGAGGAAAGAGGCCGTCCCTTTGGATGATTTTGATGTGATTTTATTCCTTATTTCTGCCAAAGTTTCGGTTATGACTCACTTGGGTGGGATTCTCATTTGTGATGAGAAGAGTCCCGCCTTAGTTTCTGGTGTTTTCATTGATCAGTCTAGCAGGCTAAGAAACTAAAGTGGGATGGTGTCCGCTATGCAACCCAAAACGGGCTTGAAGCGAGGTGAAGTTACTTTCCTTGTAGCGTTGGTGGAAATAAAGCCCGATGTGTTCCAAGAAGTGCCTGATGTTGTGGCCAAGTTGCTAGATGAATATGCAGACATCATGCCCCCTGAATTGCCAAGAAAGTTGCCTCCTAGACGTGCTGTGGATCATAAGATTGAGTTGGTTCCAGGTGCTGTACCCCCTTTCGGCCCTTACTTTCCGTTCTTTTCATTTCATTCCGTAGGGGTTACCTCTAGCCCTTACGTGTAGCCTTTCTGTCATTTTAATTCCTGTTTTAAAGTCAAAACTAGGACAAGGGCGTAGGGAAGAATTCTACTATTGCTTTCGCCCGGTGCGACAATTAGACTGGCCTATGGAAGCCTTTCCCCCGTTACCAACCTTTAGCTCAGTAGGTCCGCTTAACTACTATATTAGATTAGAATTTGCCTTTCCGTATTAGCCGCCTCTGGAAATTATGTAGCTCGGTAGGCCCTTAGACTCGCGTAAGGCCGTTAAGGAAGACCAGTCCAGTCCATTTATCATCCCACCACTCACCCAAGCAAGCTCAGGAGTTCAGGTGCTACAGATTAGCTGCTAAAAGCCCGGGCGTATACCTTCATTGACTTAGAGCTCTATAATATAAGGAAGCTCACCGTCCCGCTTTTACTGATAAGTAATAGGATATGCTCTTTCTTTATGAAAGATCTCTCCTACCGTTAAGCACTCGGATAGAGGTAGACAGAAGACTTATAGGCTGGCAGTTAACCATTCCCTATGTGGAATTCCTTATCTATCAGTACGATTCCCGTCCTTTGTCTAAAAGGCTTTCTACTCTTGTAACAGTCTTGTCGTAGACAGGTCCCTCGGGTCCTTCCACCCCAGGCTAGACTGAACCACGTTCAGCTTTTGGTTGAGTCAAAGCAATCGCCGAAAGAAGGAAAGATGCCGACCGATACAGAACAAAAAAGAGATATCTTTTAACAAAGAGCAGGGGAAGTGGTCAGGTAATGGTTTTAGGATGGGTACCATAAAATCATTACCTTTCAAGGCAAGAAGATCGTATATCTTCCATAGAAGACCAAACGGAACTAGGTCAGGCTCAGTCCGAGTGACCTGAACATTGACATTCACGACAGGCGCCTTGACCTTAACGGCCTCAATGAGAACATCCGGCGACATAATGGTCAGGTAAGACCAACGACAGTACCTTAACCAATCACGAAGCCATGCCCGCAGAATGGACCACTCATCTCGGCCTCTCTCGTCGTAGCCCTCTCCCATTGAGAATTGGATTGATTTGCTTATTGCGGAACCAGCGTTCTCACTTTGCCAACTTTGTTTGAAAAGAGAGATCTATGATCCCCCTATTACCATAAAGGAAAGATCGGAAATATAGAATGTCTATGAGCCCTCCGATCCATTGATGTGATGCTCGGATGAACGTGTGAATGAGGATTGACCGATCGCAAGTTCCACTCATCACTGGCCCCTTTCGTTATTGTATTAGCATTCGCCACCGACACAACCGGTACCGTCGCATTCGAGCAATCAGAACCGGCGCACTTTAATTGGTAAAGAAAGTGAGTCCGCTGGCTGAATTAAGGAAGAAAAACCTGGCATAAAAGAATAAGCGTACCTCTTTGAGAGGCGAATACGAGCAGAAAGTTCATATTGCGAGGCCAAGACTTCTCTCACTTCTTTCGGGCGGCTCATTCGAAGTGGAAAACAAAGTCTCGATCTTGCTGGCGAGTAGCATAGAGGTCTTTCGTAGAACAGATCGAGACATGTGCTCGGTCCGTAGCTTCCTTTCCCAATAACGAAAGTTGGCAGGAGCTCAATCAAAACTAGCTATACTTTTCCTGCCATCTTACTAGAAGAAAGATTCAATGTTTTAAAGATGAAATGGTGGTTGTGCTTCACTAGCCAAGTCCATGCACCTACAGCTCGATCTACTAGCGCTCTCTTCGATCCTTCCAGGTCCTTCGCTTTAAGACTACTTAAAGATGAGCAGATGTTTCGCTCAGATCCATACTCAAACATGTTCGTTCGACGACACAATGTTTTCCCTCCACTTCTTTTTCCGTTGGGCGGGGTCAAGCAGCTAGAAACATTCGCGGGTGGAGGCGAAGAACCAACCTCGTAGGCTGAAGAGGTAAATCGTTCCCAGCAAACGTAGGCTTTCGCGACTAGCTCGACGGAGTGCGCAGGAGCTCACTTCCGTTTTCTTCGCTGAGTGGATCAAATCCCAAGCCTTAAGAGCCCATTAACCCATGTTCTGTTCTGCTAGCCAGCTAAGCTAAAGCTTGCCATCGACCGGTTCGTTCGGAAGTCACCGCATGCGCCCACCTATCCATCAACCAAGAGAGAAGGGAATGACCAACCAAGCGAGCAGAGCCCAACTACCAATCCTATGTTCTCCCAATCCTGGAACTGGTGGCAATCTAACGAATTCGGGAAAGGAAGTGACCTCGCCGGGAATAAACCCTTCATTCGTCCCCCTCCGAACCCCATCCCTATGACTCAACATCTGTAGCGGCATCGAGGCGTAGCGAGACAATGAGTTCTGTTTCTCCAACCTTCTCATCCAAGTTCTTGTTCTCCACCAGGCCATAGCACTAAACATCCCTCGTCTCCTCCTTCCTATCGAGACCCCATCTTCCTGCACCTGCTAAGCCATCTATTTCATGTTCCACTGCCAAGGCATCTCTATCTCCATTTCTTTGTTCCGATGTCTATCCCATATCTAGATCCCTGGGATGCTATGAGCCAAATCCAAGTCTTTATTCCCCATCTCCTGGGTCCTCGGAGGCGAAACAAAGAATCAAACTGGGGCGGCCCAACTGATAGCTATCAATTGTTCTCCATGACCAGCTAACCCGCTAAGGGACGAAGCCCATATCTGGATATCCAAACGGGTAAGAACCACCCCATTCCCATCGGGAGTACCAAAACAATATATTTCCAGGTCTCCCGAACCAGCTCTGAGGAACCAATCTATTCGTCCCTAGCCATCCGACTATCCATATCAAGTTCCATTGCTATTCATCTCTCCCCCCAACCCACCTATTTATGCATCTACTTGGCACCCATCGAAAGGAAGTCATCTCCATCGAATCTCATTGAAACAGATTGAGATTCAGAAGAAGGGACCGGATCTCGTAGCTACCCTATAAGATAAGAGTTTGATCTTCCCTCTACTTAGACCGGGTTTCACAGAGGGC
>SRSM01000058.1:350000-371487 GCA_019593545.1 Apocynum venetum | reverse complement strand
TCCATTGGGAGAAAGCAGGGTGTTCCATATATAGATGAAAAATACCAGTGGAGTCGGATGTGCTAGTGTTCTCACTTACGGAAAAGGGGCTCCTGCATCAAAACCGCAACCAGCCGCAGACGCATTAGCAGTTCGCGTGGAATCAGATTAAACCAAGGTCAAGGAAGACTGAGGCCGTTAAGGATCGAGGACGATGAGCTATTCAATTCAGACGAGGAAACTTTGACAATTGGCAAAATCCCCGTTCATAGAATGCCCGTTTCGGAACTCTCCCGCAGGGCCAAGTAAATTTTCATGAGTTTTGCTGGTCAGACATCGATCATAGAAGCGCGATCTCCTTCATAGCATGGCATGTTCCGTTGTTCCTTGATCAGTCAGCCAATTAGTTAGTAATTGCCATCAATAGCCTCAATGATACAACTAGGAATGTGGAATACCAGGATTTTATATTCATTTATTGAGATGTTGGTTCCGTCTAGTGGATCCTCCTCTCATAGGTTGGGATTAACAGCCATATTTCGTACATCTTTAATAAAAATAAAAGGCTCTGACACTGGGCGTTTTCCTGGGCATTCTCTTAAGCTTAAAAGCAAATTCACCGGTAGCCCCCGAAAAGCTGTCGTTAACTGGGCCTGGAAATGGCAACAGGAAGAACACACTTTGCAGTGCGGCTAAAGGGTCTTTTGAGATGTTTTCTCTGCTTTCTTTTGCCTGCGTCGAGACAGGCATGGAAAGGCTTTTTCCAACCGCTTGGGTGGGAATAGGCCTATTGGCTAGTCTCTGCTGGAAGAACTAAAGAATGAAAGGAGGCAGGCTCACGCTCACTAACCGAGATTCCCAACTGCTAAAAGAAGGGATCCGAATGTGCACCTCCTAAGGATCCTTGAATGGGACAGGGAACGAATGCTGAATAGAGGGAAAGGAGTAAGGAATGAGATGCGATCCTAATGCTTGGGCAAAGGATTTGGCAGCTCCTGGCGTGGAGGGTAGGGTGGAGTTTTGAGAATCCCAGGTCGGCTAGGCAGTAACTGCGGACCCTGTCATCTGTATTATCAGTCCGCCCAGTAGGGCATAGAAAAAGATCAAGGACGAAATCTCAGTCCCACAGAGCGGGATCCGCGGATCCTTCTTGAGTATTACCCCAAACCATTTCCTCACTCTTTTGACCTTAGAGGAATTTCAATTGAAGGATAATTCTAAATGTTCAGGTGGCACAACCAAAACTCCAACGTTCTTTCCTTACTCATTCCTCTGTAGTGCTTGGGCCTTGGCCACTTATTGATGGCCTATACTCCCTCTCTTCTCTCTACTGACACAACACTTTCTATGTTATATACTGTAAACTTTCATTAGAAATGACTACTGTTCTAACATAACAGTAGACATCTTCTTCTATCTATATGAAAATGATTTTTCACTTTGACATACGTAATCTGGCACATGCCCTAAACACGTAAGAAATTCCCTTTCGTACGATTTTTTGAACGCAATCAATAAAGAAAATAACAGAAGTAGAATCCTCCCGCTTATCATCACTAAGATTGATAAGTTGGCTTTATCAGAGAAGTCAAAGACCCCAAGTGGTTAAGGCTGTTATGCAAATATTGCGATATTTGACGAGGCCAGGGCCTTTTATACACGGCTAATAATCATCTCAGAATGGAAGGATTTTCCGAAGGGTGAAAATCATGGTAGATTTCCTTTCAACTAAGAATGCCGACTTTCCTCAAACGATTGGAACTAGGGTATCCTCGCTGAAGAGTAAGCCCAAAATCCCGAAGAAAATGGCACATCTACATTGGAACTTCTTAAAGCCCCTAGATGCATCGAATGGGATTCACGCAGAGAGGAGACTGTGGGACTTTCTCAAATGGCTTCCTAGGATAGCTTCCTTCTTTTCTTAAAGAAAGCGCCCATACATTTGCATATAGGGCATAGGTCTTAGGTCAGTGGAGGTGCTTCTTCTTTTTCTTGAAAGTATAGTCTTATTGGCCTTTGTAACGAGTTAGAAGGACTACCTTTTCTCTTAAGATAGGGGGAGTCTAGCATTCAGTCTATCTATCGATATAAGGCTATTTTGTAGTACGATTACCTGACTACAGTACTTTAGTAACTCAAATGCAACTTTACCTTCAGCCAGAAGGAAATTCAAAACTTTTTACCAACGCGGATTAGCTCTTAAGACTGCTCCGCTCACTAGGATACCGTCTTACGCGGTACCCGGTCTCAGACCGGACAGAACGAAAGGACTCTCTAGCTCTTTCTGTAGCTGAGGATAACTCTATTTCTGAGGTAGGTTATTGGAATCGTCTTTTTGCCCTTGCTGACACGAGAAAGCTGGTATTGGGCTTATCATTAGGTATGACACCCGCGTCTGGTCTATGAGATATACTCTTCAAAGTTAAAGTTGAAGAAGGTCTTTAGCTTACTAGTCGCTCCAGGTATGTAACTCGTTGGTTCTCCTTTAGCGGGTACTTCTCTTTCTCCTGCTGCTCGCTTCGTTTGTTTCGTTGAGCTCGCTTTCTTTCGTCCTTAACGGCCTTTCCTTTCTTTAAAGAAACTCAAAAAAATATAATAAGCCAAATACTTACTTTTGAATGAAAGTAATCAGGGATGCTTCCAGCTAGAACTTAGACGGTATGCGATTGATCAAGTATGTTGTGGTCAACACAGCTTCTGCTTCTGCCCAAACAAGATACATTCATCCCAAACATCATAGCTCTAATCGTTTCCAATAAGTATCTTTTTTTCCTCTTAGCTATTCCAGAAGTATACGCACAAGATCTCTGATGAACAGTGCCTCTTCCAAGCAAAACATCGATAAGTCAACGACTTCGATTTGGTACCGAAACCCTTGCTTCTATTGTTTCTGGAAGAATAAGTAAAAAATCTGCTAGAGATTAAGAATGGCAGCTGGCGTACATTGACTTCCTTCGCTTTACAAGTGTTAATTTTTTCTCAGACAAGTAGAAATATTTCACGAGATCCTGAGGGGTATGTGTAAGATTTACGACATGTTCTCTTTGGGCTTTCCCCTGCGAGTTCCTTTTCATTCGATTGAGCGAACGAGTTTGAGTTCCATGTCGTCCAGTCGAGCTTATTTATCTTGCAGGCCGGAAGTTTGCTTCTCCCTCTAAGTCTTAAGGAGACTCTGATCTTTCTTTACTAACAAGCTGTAGTAACAAGAGTCACAAGACTTGTTCAAAGAAAAACCACGTCCAGTGTGGAGATAATGATTTTAATCTCGTGCAATAAAAGCATGTTCATCATAGCACAAACCTTCTTCTAAAGAAAGAGAGGGAAGGCCATGAAAGTCTTGCATCTCACATCACGTGGAAAGAAAGGATGCTGACAAAGCTTGCTGCAAAGGAGGCTGCTGCGAAGGGTGAAAAGTGAGCTGCGGCTGAAGTACCTTTCTTTTTAGAACGTAACTGATTTCATTTCATCACCTTGAACTCTGAAAGCATTAAAATGACGTAGATAGACGAGAAAGAAAGGGAATCCACCATCCATGGTAAATGGTTTCGTATCGAAAGGAGTGATCGGCCCACTTTAAGGAAGGCCGTTAAGGATGTACTTGCTTGTACTTTTCTGCGTCGAGATTTTCTTTGTGTTCAGTGTACCGCTCTGAAGCTTGGGTAGCCTATGCGAAGCAAGCCTACATAGGGTACAAGATCGAAAAGAATGCATTGGATGGATGCCCGGGCATTGAGATGTCCAAGATAAAAGGAACGAGGGGAAGAATCGACGAGGAATCTATAACAAAAAATCGTGAATGAAAAAGCATGACGAGAATTCTCAAGTCGAGATGTTAGAGGGTGCAAAATCAATTGGTGCCGGAGCTGCTACAATAGCTTTAGCGGGAGCTGCTGTCGGTATTGGAAACGTCCTTAGTTCCTCGATTAATTCCGTGGCGCGAAATCCATCATTGGCTAAACAATTATTTGGTTATGCCATTTTGGGCTTTGCTCTAACCGAAGCTATTGCATCGTTTGCCCTAATGATGGCATTTTTGATCTCATCCGTATTCCGATCGTTTCATAAAGCAAGCACCTCTTTCTTTCCAGCCTTAGTCAAATAAAATTCAAATAAAATAGGGGGTGGGACGCAGTTCTTAAACAGAAGAATGGCGATAAAGAGGAAGTGATTGTCAAATTAAAGATGGAATTGGAAGTCAAGTAAGAAGGAAGGAGGCTAGTCCCCGAAAATGCTCCTCTCCTAGGTTCCTTTGTCGTTGGGGTTAACGCTCCTTAGTTCATCTCTCGGTAGAACAAGGCCGCCTTTTGGTGGGTTCGACTCCCCAACAAGAAAAAAAATGACAGGCAGGATAAGAACAAAGAGAATGACGGGAAGAATACCTGAATGGCTCAAAGAAAAAATAAAATACATTGAATTCGGCGGAAAAATAAAATAGGCCTTAAGACGAGAAACAATGGACAAGGAAGGGCCTTAACTTAAAAAAAAAACAGAACAGTTGAAGGTCAAATCTAATCCTATTAAGACTTACTTTCTTTCTGGCTTTCATACCCTTTTGAGAACCAGAATAAGGGCTCTTTTCACTAATACGAATCTTTGGTGAAGGGGCTCTTGTCGGCATTTCTTATCTTTGCATCCTAGCACTTTGACCTTACCCTTCGTCACTGCTTTCTGATCATGTGGATGCTGCTATTAGAGAATCCGCGAAAGGACACTGTGAGGGAGAGGGATATTAGGACTCTGGACCAATAAGGTGTCAACCCACTGTGGGTTCGGTGAATGAGGAAGTCCTCTTTCTATTCCTAACCAAAAACATTCTTTTCTAAGTCTTTCTGCAAGTAAAGAACGGCAGGGAAGACGGGACATAAGGACGTTCGATGACGGGGGCTAATCCATATAAAAAGTACGGGGTTTCAGTTCCGGTTCTTAATGAATAGGAGAGGGCTTTCGAGAGGAGACCTAGGATGAGTGGTGTGGACACCGAAGACTCCTCCATAGTAACAAGCGAACGGAGCGCTACGTGAAAGTACGAATGAAAAGTTTGACTATATAGTGCGACCGAGGATGAAAAGGCGATGAATTCTAATGTCTTATTGAGTTTGATTCTCTAGAATAGATATAAGTTCATGCCATGCCCATGCTAATCAAAAGACCCTTAGTTTATGAGTTAGTTAAGGTGGAATGAGGAAATAAAATTATTGTTCCAATTTCTCGCACTCGAGGTCAAAGTCAAAAAGGAAGACCTGTAGCAGCACATTCTAACTTCTATTGCTGCATTTTTCCTGGCCCGAAGATCAATCCTATAGGTGAATTCTTCTGTGGCTGGGACTGCTCTTCCTTAACAACCCTCGGTACACTCCTCCGTCTACTTGTACTGATAACGCAGGGACTAATGGAACTCAGGCTTATTTCTCCTCTTCTGACTGCCATTCTTCAGGCACAACCATACCTTCTTTTCGGTGGGCAATGAAATCTTTCTCCTTTGATCCCTTATTCCTTGTAGTCATCTAATACGCTTAATGAAAGCCGGAACTCTTCCCTTCAAACAAAATCCTTTCAATTTCGGGTTTCGAACTACTCGCTACTATAGTGAAAAAGCCCAGTTGACGTAGCGTAGGTGGAAGAAGATCGGACTCAGTTCCTTTTCGTGATAACTTCATTCTTGGTCCGGTGGGTTAGAAGCATAAGAAGAGATTCCCCATCCCGGAATGAAGATTAATGCTTGAATAGTATTTTCCCGAGCCCAAGGAGATAAATTGATCCCTGTCTCTGGCTGCTCCTGCCCCTTAATACCTTTTGAAAAGGGTTCATACTAAGGAAGAACTCGTTTTTCTCAGTCAGTCACATCCTTCGCGGAATCTCCCAAACGGCCCAGGAAAATCAAACCTCAGTGTGCCTGCCAAAGTACTCGTCACCCCGATCAGACCTGACAACTTTGATCCTGTGTATCTAAAAAAGGTTTTCTACCTCTGCCTTGAAGACCTTAAAGACTGTTAATGCTTCTGATTTCTCATGAAGCAGGTAGACATCACCATACCTAGAGTGGTTATCTGTAAATGTGAGAAATTTTCTCGACCGGAGGAACCGGACCAAAAAAGAAATCCGTATGGATCAGTTCCCATGTCTGTATACTCTTTGTGGCTCCTTTCAAAGAGGTTTTGGTCTGCTTTCCCTTGATGCAGTTCACGCAGCACACTCAAAAGTCACAGTGAAATCAAGAGAACGAGGTACTCCTTCTCCCACTAACCTCCGGATTATCCTCTTATTCCCCTATTCTCTAATGCGCATATTATATTGAGCTTGCTTTCACTCTAGTTGAAACCTACAAAGTCTTTTTTCATTGGCCCTTACCTGCCCTGCCCGTACTATTACTAGATTGAACACCAGTAAGGCTCGTTCCATTATAAATTTCTCCTAAAGCTTGAAAGCAATGCGGATTAGCACAGAAAGCCTGGCAGGAAGTCTTTTATTTGAAGAATTGAACAAAACTTAAATTTCTGTAAATCATTAAAACGGGACTTTCTAAAAAGATAAAGAAAAAAGGGTCTCTAAGGCTGGTTCTAAGCCCTATTTTAGATAGGAAAAATCCCATTTAATTCGGGTTTTCAATTCTAAAATTCCTTATCCCCCGCTTAGGACAATAAGGGGAAGTAGCTAACCTAACTTCATATGGATTAGTAAGGATCAACTGGGTCAACGTTGCGAGCTCCAAAAGTGATCCTGGAAGGCCTTTATTCTTAGTAATTGTATAGGGGTAAACAAAGAATCGAATTTGAGCTCCAGCCTCTGGCATAGTAGTTCTCTCTGGTCAGAAAGCTAATGCCGAAGCATCATAGGGTCACTCCTCTTGTCCGGCTAAGTCAGAAACTAGTCACATTACGGGGGTGGAATCAGAACGGCTAGATGTCGTCAGCTTACCTTCCCCTGCTTGGATACCTGGAGCCCTATGAGTTTCCTGACTGTCGGAAAGTAGTGAAAAACACTCGGATGGGATAGTTGGAGTCCTTCTTAGATCGTATGTGAGTTCCGGTCCGGGAAGATTCCCTCTTTTCCTTTTTCAGTGGCTAGGTATGCTATCCCTCTGATCCATCTTTTATTTTGTCCAGACACTTCTTTTGAAGCGGATTAGATAAGATCTTCACTAGGCTAAGAATCCTAGTCTCCCTTGGCTAGTCGATCTCGACAGTAGAGCTCACTCTGAGGAAAACTACTAGAGGAGTACACGAAATAAAGACTAAAAGGCAGGATTGAACCCAGCTAGAGCTACCCTAGCAGATGCTCATAAAGATCAAAGCGCAATGTATGGATCCGTACATAGTGTAGGACAGAAGAAAGGCATAGGAATGAGGATAGTTCTCCAGTGGGCAGAGAAGAGGATGTGAAGGAGAAACCTAGCGGGATAGCACACAAGGAAAACTCAATAGCTCAATAACTAGCCAACGAAAAATAAATAGATAGATAACACTTATGAGTTAGGAGCTGGAGTATGGTAGCTGGGGAGCGAGTTGAAATAAGTAGCGAGTTTTCATTCCTATCGAGAGTATGGATAAGGTCTTCAAGCATCAGTTCCTTTGCTTATCTTTATCAAAGGGAAAGAGAGTGCTCTTTCCGCTTCTTCTCTTCCTTAAGAGCTGAAATCGTTGAGTTAAGCTATTCCTTAGGATCTAGTGCACCGAAGACTTTGCCAATCCTACACTTAGAATATCAGAAAGGTAGTTATTCCCGGAAAGTGTAGGAAACTCAGAATATAAAAACTCTCTTTCCTGATGCAGACCTGGGTTCCTGCCTTATTGAAGTTATCCCGGAGTTAATGAGTTCGGATTAGGTTGGAGCTCCAACCTAACAGCAACAGCTTAGTCTCTTTTAATTTATTTTTGACTGAGGTTGTTACCGAGGATTGAAAGTCTTACAATTACACATACACATGCCCGTCTTAAAGAAAGATCCATTTCAACCAAAAAGACAACCGTCGCTATTGCCTTTCGTAGGCAGGAAGAAAGGTGTTTTCCATAGGGGCATGAAGTGAAGGCGACCCGTCATTTGTATTATCTTCGTATATTGGTATCTTATCGTCGACAGGTAGAGCATCAATTACATCGACCGTTAGGTCTGTGAAGGCAAACCCTTCGGTCATTTGCAAGATACGTGGTAATGTTAATGGCCCTAGAGCAGCTAAAGTGAAAGTAAGAAAAGTAGGATTGAAAGCTTTAGTAAGACTACCTCCTTAAATGAAAGAAGAAGGAGACAGCATTCATAATATCATATATTAGAATATCCCATCTCTATAGAATGAACTTGAAAAGCCAGCCAGCCGGTCCAGTAAAAACCAGGACATACCAGGAGAACTATCAGCTGACATAGGGAAAAGCACATCCCGAACTTCCTCTATAGCAGGTAAGTCAGGCATAAAGGGAATTTTTTTAAGCCATTCCCGCACACCAACCTGGGTGGGTGTTCAGTAAGAGTAAGTTCTACCCCTAATAGAAAGGAGAAATTGCTTGCGCGCTTCTTTGCAGTGCTGTTCTCTACTGCATCTTATCCAGGACCCGATGCTTCGTCTCTTGTTGCTGCAGAGGCGGATGCACTTTGTCTAGGAACCTCTTTCTCTTATCTTAAAGAGTATCAACTGTGGAATTGTCTCCCTGTGCCCTTGAAAGCACCTGAGGAAAGGAGAAGCTATGAGGTGCTCCACGGGACTGCTTGATGAAGTCTTCGTCCTACATCCCAAACAAGAGGGTCAAGCTATACCCATGCTAGCCTCACAAGTCCCTGTTCCGATCATGCCACTGCTCTTCCCCGCCCATGCGGAATACCCCTGGTCGGTTCCACCGGGTAGGACCATAACCTGGTTGAGGCTCTTTTATTTCTTTATCTATGATATTTTGAAAACTTCGACCTTAGCCTTTACCGATGCCGATGACAGCCTCCCCGATCTCTTAGCTCCCTACTCATACTACGTAGGGGGAGTGTCAATTTTTGCCAAGGACTCTATTTATAAAAACTGCTCTTTAAAGCCCCTATACCGCTCCAACTGATAGAAGTTCTTGCTCGGGAATAAATATCTGTTGGAGTTCGAGTGGAAGGCACTTGCCCGATTCAAGTACACTAAATGCGGTATCAATACATGGCCAACCAACTTCGTAGCTCGATCTTATACTTTTTTTATAGGTAACGGATTTCTACTTACACAAGTCGGGAGATTCCATTCACGAAGGAAGTCTTTGAAAAAGAGAATGCGAGACAGAATTGGTTAGTTGTCCAGTCCAGTTTGGTATCCGAATCTCCCGTTTCTTTTTTAGCCGTGATTCTTGCCTTACAAGAGCTGCACTAAACAAATGGAAAAGCTCTACCCGAATGCGAATGTTCATATATCATATAAAAGGAAGGGTCCGAAGGAGAAGAGAGAGCGGTGGACAGAGTGGTTTGGGCTCCCCTACTTCCCCGATTGGAGAAAAAGCAGTGCAGTTGCGCGGTTGTGTTTGATCGAGCAACGGCACGAGCAAGCGAAGGAAATGGCTGATTAACCCCAACCACCCCCTCACTAGGAAATCTCTCTTCTTCAAAGATTATTCCATTGGTAGATTTCGTTGAAGAAAGAAATGAATGAATCCTTTTTTGGGAAAATGGTAGAATAATTGATTTCCGCTCACCTCGTGTACCTATCTATTCCTCTTTCTCTGCCTCAACAGGTACCACAGCAACTGAAGCAGGAGGTCTGAAACAAAGCTCATCAAGTAAAGTCGCAAGCAGCAAGTTCAGAAAGGAAGGCCCGCCTACCAATCAAAGAGAGCCTGAAGCCTTCGCTCGTTGCTTTGCATCCGCCGTCTCTTGCTGGGAAGCTGCTCCAAAACCGTAGCTTACACCCTTCGATCCACTTCCTAGTCCAATCCCATGGACAACTCCTTCCTCTTGCTTGATTCTCCCCTGTCTGATTCTATAAAAGTAGCAAAACACTCCTTTAACAAGTCATTAATGGTCCTTTTCTCTAATCTAATATACGAAAGAGAACTAATTTTAGTAATATCGTTAAAATAATACATAAAATTCTCTTCAGCTTCTGGATATCGTTCATTCTTGGTGTAATAGTTTTTCATTCCCTTGTTGTTCTGTTCTTGGTATATTATTTGATAGTTTCATTCCCTTCTATCTCTAACTATCTATGAGAAGTTTTTCATAGCTCGTACTAACAAGAGAGAGGTTAAGAGAAGAGTACCGACTAGAAGTAATACACCCTTATTTGAATTAGATTCTTCTTCTATTTTCCCTCTCAGATTGATAGGTTTGAGGATTCAGACGAGAACATTGAACAAATGATTCTAGGGTTTGAGGTTGAACCCTGCCTCTATCCAGGGAGGAAAAGCGCTGCTTGTCACATGACTTCGACTTTTTTCTAGGAACAACAATGCTGCTCCCACCTGCTAACAGCACCATAAAGATGCGGCTGATGTACGTATGTAGCCCTTGCGTCGATCTTACCTCCGCTGCCTGCCCGTACGCGGGTCGACTCACAAGAAATGCAGCTAGCTCGCCAACTAACTGTTCATGTTTGAGTTTGTTGGCTTGCTCTTGCTTCATTGTTATTTAGACACTACCTGAATTTACTTACTTGGTAGCCTACGTGAGTATCCGGATGGATAGAGACCGATCCCTTTCTACATACATAGCCCCACCCCCAGATACATACTTTTCTTCCTTTCTCCCATTCTAAGAGAACCAGAATCTTAGCTCTTCTCTTTCTTATGTATTCTTACTACTATTACTTTATAAATCAAAAATCGGGCCGGCTTCCATTAACCGTAACGTATTGGGGTAGTACGCCTGGAACAAGAGGGGTCGTCGTACAATTTCGGCGATTACAAAAGGAGTATATCCCTCTCCCTTAGTGTCTTTCCACTTACGTCGTTCAGGAACAAACACTTCGCCTAAGTCTTTTGAATCCCGGCCCGGCTTTTCCCCACTAACTAATTAAGTTTACGACCACTGAACAAACTTGGTTGACGAAGATGGTTTATGCGCCGCTAATGTAGCGGCTTGTCGAGCATTTGACAAACTCACACCATCCATTTCAAATAGGAATTGTCCCGTGGACACACGAGCAACCCAACCCGTAGGATTTCCTTTTCCTCTTCCCATTCTTACTTCTGTAGGTTTCCCAGTAATAGGGTAATCCGCGAGAACTCTTACCCATATCTTCCCATTTCTTCGGAATTGTCCGCTCATAGCACGATGGAAGTGTCCGATTATAGCCCGACGCGCTGCTTCAATGGCTCGATATGAAAGACGACCAGCTCTACAACTTTTAGTACCATATCTTCCAAAACCAAGTTGTGTACCGTCCGGTTTGCAACGCCTACTACATCTGCCTTTACGATATTTACTATATTTCGTACGTTTCGGATATAGCACGTCCCTTTTTTTTTTTACTATATGAAATCCACACTTTGACACCTAAGATTCCGTAACGAGTAGATACTTCCGCAGGAGCATAATCGATTTTCTGGTTAAATACATTACGAGATGTTTTTCCATACTTTCCGCATTCAGTTCTAGCTATTTCTGCACCTTCTAATCGACCTGAACAACATATACGGACCCCCTCCACCCCCTTTGTCATTACTAATGGAATATCCTTCACTATTTTACTAAAAATGGAACGAAATGATCTTGTTTTGTTCCTCGGTTGAAAAGAGATGTCTTGAGCAATCGGAGAAGCACTTTGATAAACAGATTTTATCTTCACCGATTCAATTAAGGTATTAGTGTTTGTTCTATTAGACAACAAAGATCGCATTTTTTTCACTTCGTTCAAATAAGAGTTGTACCCGTACGGAATTCTTCTCTTTCTCAGTATGATCTCTATCATCATCTCTATTCCCTTTATCAATTCTCCTATCCTACCTAGGTCTATGAATTTCTCTATCAATTCCATTACCTTAGCCTTACTCATGAGGTTCCAACATTTTATCCTTGATTTACCTAGGAGTTGTTCCCGGGCATCCTCAAAAAAAAGGTTATTATACACCCCAACCCCATCCCTTGGAAAAAAAAAGGTAGCACCGAAGAAAGGAAAGAGCGAGGTGGTGGTTTTTGTTGTTCCCGCGAAGCGAAGATCATTTGCTTGGCGAATGAAGTGGGTCAACCTCTTTTTGGCTTCGGCCAAAGACTTTTTATCGCTGGTCGAGCTTTCTACAAAAAAAGCGATGCGAGAACGTATTCTCTTATCTAAGCTTCTTTCCTGTGCATTAGCTCTCCCCATCGTAGATGGTTCAGCTACGCCCGGTGCCACGAAATGATTGAGAACTACGACGGGGTCGAAATTGATTTTGTTCTTTGTATTCAATAAGTATTGCATGACCAAAAAATTCAAGGAAGGGCGCACTGCAGGGAGGGTCTTTTTAAGTAGATGACTCGTCGGGCCGTTGGAGCGGGACTTCTTTGGGAAAAAGAACTTGAATAATTTTGTTTTTCTGAAGGAGTCATCATTTTCTATCAGGAACGCTATGTCATTTACAACCCCGGCGTATTTCGGATGCTTGAAGGCCCCGCTGACCCGAAGTGATTTAGAAATATTCTTCTTTATCGATGGTGATCGGTCATGGTATGCATAGCGTTGCTTCTTTTTCGGCCAAATCCTGATTTCGTTTTGCTTCTCCCGATCGTCGAGCCTGATCGAATCGACTCTTTTCCCTGCCCCCCGGCCTCTCACTTCCTTTCGTTCTTCTTCTGTACCGTCGTTTGAATGAAGACACCCGATCGGCCCGACTTTGCCAAATGCCCACCACCGGGCCTTCTCCTTTCCGGGTCTGGATTTCTCGCGTCGTTTCAGTCGTCGTGGTCGACGGGGAAGAAAGAAATGAATGAATGTTCTTTTGGGAAAATGTAGAATAATACACCTACCGAGACGAAAGCCAAAGGTGAGTCTCGTTGGTGGACGTATCGAACCGAAATAAGATCTCAGATTGACATCTTGATACACTGATTTACCATAATAATAAATAGAGTCAATGGTGACTCCGCCGTGGGAAGAGACGCTTCCTTCTTGCGGGAGGCTTCCATTCACCAGCGCAGACTAAAAGTGCTCTCCGAACCGTGCTGGATAGTCGCCCATCACACGGCTCTCAAACCCAACCTGTGGTGGATCCCGGGAGACAAAGTCAAAGCGCTTGATCCTTTGCCCCATACTTTGAGATGCTCCTCCTCGCCGATCAAGGCCATTAAGGTCGTTCTAGGCTTTTCTTTAAGCCGCTATCGTTTGGTTCGGATAAGTCAAGTCCCTTCGCTCAGGTGGTCTTCCCTTATCTTCCCTAACGTTCAGAGTTGTTCTGATTTGAAATGAGAAAGGAGCACCGGCCGAGCGCCATGAATGAATAATAAATTTACAGCAGAGGGAATCAATGATTCTTTTTCGACTGAGTTCTAGCTAGTAACATGTCGATTACAGGAGGTTGGTAAGAACTGAGGGACAATGCCCCCCTAACTTTAGTGGGCCCACCAGCGAAGCAACTGGTACTTGCGGGGGGCGGTTTGGTTTCGTGCAACGCCCTCGCAGCAGGAAGAGGCAGTTGTCATTTGAAAGGAAAGGCCTTTTGTATAGGGCGGCGTTAAGCACCCGCCCACCCTGATGAAAATTCCTATATATCTTATTAGTAATAAAGGTAGTTTATTTGCTTACTTGGTAGAGTAAGGAAAGGCCCTGCAAAAGAGCGCTAACGCGCATCCCTTTTCTTGCTTTAGTTTGATTGCAGCTAGCGCGCTTGACTAATATAAATAAAATAATAGAAAGGGTAAAGGTTCTTCTCCTGTTTTACGAATCTACAAAACTCTTTACTGAGCGAGACTCCATCCATATCCCTACTAGTGGTTATTTTATTTTTTCCATTCTATCATTTGTTTGACAGCTTAAACTAGGCTCCACTTTTGATTTAGATAGGGTTTTGGTCTTAATCAAAATAGGTCAAGGGCGCGTCGGAACGATCGGTAGCTGCTTAGTCTCATCCGAGAGTATAATCTCCTTTTACTGTTTTTTTTTTCAAAGAATAAAAAAGAAGGGGGTCGATTTAGGCTCCTTCCCCTCCACTGCATAGCTGCGCTAGCAGGTACTACGAGCCCTCTGTCCCACGCATCTAACCAGCTCGCGTGGTTCACCGGTTCCACCGAAAACTCTCATTTATTGAAGCGGAGCATAGTGCGCTTTAGGCGCCGAGCGAGAAACGTCTTCGTTTCGGTTTATTCACTGATCTGAAACTTAGCACTTCTTTTCTTATTGATTCCAGGGGCGGCGGCATTATTGAATGAAGTCTATCCGAACCGAATTAGCACTTCTCAGATCAGGCTAGGCCTCTCCAGCTGAGCTGGGCGCCGGGCCCCTGAATGCGCTAGCGATTGACACATAGGGGAGTGGTTGCCCGGGTTTCTCCGCCTGGTATCCTGCACCTCGCGTTCATGATATCTACATTCAACTGTGCCCCAGAGACACGGTCGAAGCACGCCCACTCAGTGGGCTTGGGCTTCTTTCACGACATGCTCTAGTCCTGGGTGTCTTCCAGTGGTCTTCTAGCCTTAGAAGAAGTCGTGTCCGCCCCGGACATCTGCAACGTCCTCCCACACCTTTTTTTTTTTAATTTAATGGGACAAACTGAAGGAAAAGACTGACCCATTCGGTGACTTTCGCGGTCGCCCTCACTGAACCAACTTGAATCTGAACTACGATTCAGATCAAGTCTTACCGAAATCGGATTTCCTTTTCGCGCCATATGTGCTTAGACTTTACTTTTTCCCCTTTTTTCTTCCCGGTACAATATTTGTTCTCGAAGGTCTTCGTTTCCGTGTAGAAGCAAACTCTCCAAATTTATGACCAACCTTTCCTTCAATAATCTTACAACGAACAGAAGTTTTTCCATTGTAAATTCGTACGGAGCAATCAACGAATTCCGGCGAAATAGAAGATCTACGTGACCAAATTTTCCTGTTCAAAAGAAGATCTCTCTTCTTCTTCATTCTCAAGAGGAATGCATCAACAAAACTGCCCTTCCATATAGATCGTCGTGGCATGAACTCAGAATTTCTTACCTTCGATTCCGCCCTGAAGGCTAGCTCCTACTCCTACTCCTTCGACTTGAGAATCCTCGTTGGTCCTTTAACACTCTCGGCTGCCTCCGGTCCGGTAGGTCGGTCGCCCTCTAGCCAGTGACTAGCTCCGCTATGGAGCTACGTGTACACCGCCACGTCGAGACTCTCTTTCGAAAGTGAGATCACCACCGGCTTTAAGAAGAAGGAAAGATCACTCCTAAATGCAGCCGTGATCTTATATACGATACCACCAGACACGCCTTGGTACTTCCATCCACCAATCAAGGCTAGCGGAGCGAAGGGAGCCAAAAAGGTGAGCGCCCCCACGCGAGCCTTAGCCTCTTACTATAGAAAGAAAGGGTGTTAGCGCTTTACTAATAAGATAAGATAGAAGTGGGCAAGCCAAAACCTACTCCTAACAAGTTGCTGAGTTCGGCTTTCAGGGCTACCTACTTGAGGGCTTCTTGTAATATTATATTATATAAAGAAGAGCCCCTTAGGGCCTTTTTGTTTAAGGGCTGCTCGCCTTTTGAATAGAAAATAGAAGGAAGTGGAAGAGCGGAGGTGATTTCGGTAAACCGATGCATGAGCCGAGGCTTCCATGTCCAGCCGACCGTCCGAAAAAGTAAGGTCGTAAAACGGCTCGTAGGGAGTCAGAAGCAAGCAGAGTCAAAGGCGGGTCAAACTCACATAAGCGGAGGGGGAGGCACATTCATGAAAAGCGAGAAGCCGTGCCGCGGGGGACTGACCCACTATGAATAGATCTTACTTACGGGGAAGAGTAGGAACATCTATTAGTCCGTGGGTCTACTTGTTACAAAAGACGAACATCCCCATTCCAAAACATTCACATAGGTCCTCGGGCAGACATCGCAAAAGGGGACGAAAAGAGTCTATTTACCTTACAATATTTCGGAATGTATCATGGCTCCGTCTATTCATTAAAAAATAAAAAAAGAGTTCTGCATCTCTCCGGGGCTGGGGGGCGTGGGGAAGAGGGGGAGGGGGGCTACGAGCCCTCTCTCGTTGTTGTTCCCGGACCACCCATCCCCTCGCCCGGCCCGGTGAGAGGTGAGATCGGATTTCTCGAACGAGGTGAAATGATAGGAAGAGAATACTGCTGGCGGGAGATCTCTATTCATTTAAAACCCCCTAGTAAGGGGAAAACTAAAGTGCGCTCCTCACCAGCTGAAGAAAGGCGCTTTGGAAGCTTACTTTATTTTTCTTTTTTTAAGGGGAAGGGGTGTTAGCGCTTTACTAATAAGATAAGATAGAAGTGGGCAAGCCAAAACCTACTCCTAACAAGTTGCTGGATCGAAGTAGTAAATTATCCATCCGCCCGCCAGCAGCGGAGGGGGTTCGATTCCCGTTATACGCGATGTGGCGAAAAAGACTGATTCAACGAGATATGACGTGCCTGCATTAAGATTTAAAACTTGTCGTCTACTTTCAGGAAATGTTTGGAAGAGAAAACTTACAATAATACAACGCCGCATTCTCCAAAGATTGAGAAACAAGAAGAAATCTATTAAGAGAAAGATTTATTCGAGAGAAAATCTTAACAGTTACATCCAATCACAAACTACACGCAAGTTGTCCCTTTTTCATGGAGATTTACCCATCACAGAGATGCACAGAAGAACAGAACGAACTTCATATATCCCTTTTCTACTCAATCCAGAAACAAGATCGGACGTTATTCTGGTTCGTCTCCATTTTCGTGAAACTATTCCTCAAGCAAGGCAGCCGATAAGTCATCGAAGGGTTTGTGTGAATAATGGAATGGTAAGCATTACTCATTTTAAAGTTTCCCACGGCGATATAATATCTTTTCAAGAAAATTATGTGAGAACCCGCAGTGAAGAAATAAGGAGATTTTTCTATATCGAAATATCAATTGAAAAAATAATAGGCAAATTCCTGGATCACCCGATAAGAATGTGGAGAAGAACAAAAACAGAATGGTTCCGCCTACTCAAAACTAAGAGGGGATGCCGCCTACTACTAAAATCCCGGTTTTTGCAACAGTTGCGTTCTTATATGCAAGAAGAAGACTTAGAAAGAACAAAGAAGTTTGGATCCGAAAAAGTATGCTTAGGCAGTTCTTTCGCTGAGCACAACAGAATGAAGAGGAATTTGTATCATTTCAAATCCCTATTCTTATCGAAGAGAAGGAAGGAGAAAACCCGAAATATTCCTACTCGAACAAGAAGTCCTATAGTTTACAACTCTTCTTTATATAGTAATTCGACCTATTGCTCCGCATCCCCCCATCAGTTTACTATGAAGAGAAAAATTAAAAGGATCGAACTACCTACTCATTATTCGGAGGTGAATCATAGAACACCAAAAGCTGTGGTATCTTATGGACCTAACATAGGTCACATCCCTCACGACATAAGATTGAAAGATCCAAACCTTCTTCTTCGGAGCGGAAACGGACGTGGCCAAAACATATAAAGATCGGCGTAGTCCCTCATAGGGACATATCTATCCGGATAGAGGATAGTATAGATTGATTCATAGATAGATCTCTCTCCATATAGATATAGATAGGTATCTCCGTGGATAGAGATAAAGATAGGAACCCATCTAGATCTTGATTTACTATTTCCATTTTTTTCTTGATTCTAATTGATTGCCTTTTTTTTGACGACAAGTTTTAACAGGCAAGGCAATTTTTATTTTAATTATTACTTGCTGGGTTGGAGCGTAGACGAGCGAGCTGAGCCCAGGAAAGAGGGAAGCCCGTCATAGAGCAGTCGACTAGAAGTAGAAGACTGCGGGCCTGAGGTAAGGCGGCCTCCCTCGGGAAAGATGGCCCAATTTCTCTTCTTTCTTTTTGATTTCAGCTTTTTTCGGGGCCCGGAACGCTAAAAGAAAAGGTGGGTGGGGGAGAAGGAAGAGAAGAAGGATTAGTACTTGCCCAGCCGAGGATTCTATTTCGGTCCCTACACGCTCGATTCCGAACACTAGCTGGAAATGGTGTTGTCCCCAATAAGCCGGCCTCCCTGCAGTCACCATGGCGGATGATTCCAGAAATTCCTTTTTATATTTCATAAGGGTCACGCTGCCTATGCCTATTCTGTGCTGCTCTCTTCTTCACTTCCTCACTCGACTCGAGATAGCCTATCACTCTAAGATACAATAGAAAGTGATTGAGAAGAAGCTGTGAGGCAATGCGCTGATGTCCTTCAGGCAAGTCTTCCGAGGAAGAAGGATCCAATCTACCATCCTTGCAGCTGAATGAATCCCCTTCATTATAAAGAAAGGCAGTGGAAAATTAGAATTAGAGGAAAAGAGACTGTAGCAAGGGCAATCCGGCAAGCGCTTAGGCAAGCTAGCAAGTTCGCTCTCCTATCGCTTTTCTCGAGTTATTGTTAATATCTGAATAATTCCTTTTTCAAGCCAGCATTCAAGTAGTACAAGCACGCTAGGGCTATTTTAACAAAGCATACTTAAACAGTGCAAATTAACCTCGATGAAACTTCCTCCTATGCCTTATCGGGCGAACCCGTGGGTTATGTTTTGGTGTCAACTTCAAGTTTATGATGGCTTGTTTTCCATCAATTGCTCTTTTTCTGGGTGTAGACGGGGATGCGGGGGCCGAGGACATGGAATCGTAAATTGACCCTTAGAGTGCTTGACCCGTGACCTGTCTTCCTGCTCCCTGGGCAAAGAGACACTAGATCTTTTCCCAGAAATCGGTCAATTCAGCCCTGTTAGTGTTAGTGCTCTATTCAACCGGCTTTCTTTAGTCGTCCAGGTCTGATCACTTCACATCAACTCAGCAGAAAGCTAGATTATCAACTTCAGAGTGGCAAGTATCGGAAAGAAGAACCCCATGGCATAATAATCAGGCATTAGAGTCGGCTCTCAGCCGGTCTCTTTGGTTGGTGTCTTGTCCTTCACACGATGAGTCAGTATCTCCCAACGCAGCGACAGAAGCGTAACGAGTGGTCCTCTGAAAGGTCTGCTAACCTCCCAGTTATAGGCATACCTATTGCCTGATCAGGTGCATTTCACGCTTCTACGATTGAGTACGAAACTTATTCACCTGATCGTGTTTCGAATTACGCCCTTCAAGGCACTCATCACTCTTCGAGCACGGCCGTATTTACTTGTTTCGGAAATAGCAGCAAATTCTCTTATTTCTTTCCCGGACCAACCTTAGAAAAGAAAACAAGATCCCCTCATCTGCTTCATCTGTGTCGGCTTCAAAAGACTCAATATCGTCAGCTTAGGCGGACTTTTATTATCTAGCAGTTCCAGAGTCTCTGCCCTAGTTTGGGCCTATGTTGAAAAGTCAGGACCAGTGACATATACTGTCTTTCTTTCAAAAATCATATCCACTTAGTAGTAGTCGCTTGGAGAGGTAGAGATTCCTGCTTGTTCGTTCCCCCTTTCGTTCTGACAGTACGTACCTTCTCATGTAACAATCAGTCTATCCTCTTAAGCAAGGGCTTTCCTAGGAATGCCTAGCTTTCTCTCCCTGCGTCTATCTTATAGTCTAGCTTAAACTTTCACGGCTTTGCAACAGACTCCAGCTGGAGTGAATCCTGGGAATGGATTACCTACTCGGGCCGGTCTTATTCAAATAAACCGAGAAGGGCTGCTTCCTACTTATCTTAGGGATCACAGAAATGATTATTTTGTTCGTGGCAATCAATGTCGCTAAAAGTGGACCCACTTCCCTCTTCATCGCTCCCCCCCGATACCGATCCCGATCTCCCGTTTGAGAATAGCGTAGGTGAGAGGGACTCCCCAACGAAAGCTCCTCCACATCTCCTCTACTATCCTTCTGTTCCGACTAGCTTTTTTCGTTCTCTCGTTCGTAGTGAACTTTCTGGATCCTACTTGCAACTAAACTTTTGAGCTGATTGGGTTGGTGTTCCGTGTACCCAACGAAAGGTACAGCAGGGTTAGCTGCAATACAGGGTATTTGGTCATTGCAGACTTTTGAGAGTATCCGAACTGAGGACGGGTTTTTGGGGTTAGCTCACCCTCGCGGGATCGTGACCCTTTGTCCCGGCCATTGTAGCACGTGTGTCGCCCAGGGCATAAGGGGCATGATGACTTGACGTCATCCTGACGTAGGCTTATCATATCACCGGCAGTCTGTTCAGGGTTCCAAACTCAACGATGGCAACTAAACACTATGGGCATAAAAGGAGCAGCTGCTAGCCATAACATAAGACTTAAATCCCCCAACTTCAATCCCTATATGCGCCTATTACACAAGCACTATCATTAAGGGCAGGAGATTTTTTAAAAGACTGTTTGAGTCTTATACCAATTTTGACCTTAGCCGCTTTATCCCTTATTCTTGCTTAACCTCAGCACCTATAGCACTGATTGGATTGACGCCTATCAGGAGTGCTTACCGAAGCCCATATCCGTTAACTGCTCGTGGGAATGGTCATATGTGGCAGTAGGCATCAAGACCGACCCTTTACAAAGAGCCTCTTTTATTCCGAAAGGCTAAAAGCGGATTCTGACAAGCTATTCTTTCAATATGCGTAGTCATAGTGTGCTCATCTAACCCATTGAAGTTCAGTCTCTCCCCCTCCTGTTTTTACCTCTGCCACATTGGCAGAATTTCCTCCTTTCTCTCTTTTCTGAGGCTTGGGAACGGCGTTAGCTTATCTTTTCATCCTCTCGTCCCTTTGTGCGAGGATGCGTTCCTTCTTGTACGCCTCTTTTGCTAACACCGCGAAACGTCGTAATTTGCTGGCTGACGAGATAAACGATGTCATCCCTGATTCCATTTCTACATAATTGTATCAGCTTCTCTTCTGATAGGTGTGCGCGACACCTATTAGCTTCCTTCTGCCACCTTTCGATGTAAGCATCCACCCTTTCATTAGGTTTCTGCCTCATATTTGATAAGTCGGCTAACGTCCCTCTGCATGACAAAGAATCTCCCGACGAACAGCTTCTGCATTTCCTCCCAAGTCTTTACTTACCTCGTTGGTAAGGTCTGATACCATTGGAAGGCATTGCCGGTGAGGGTAAAGCAATCTAGGTCGTTGGCAGATGTTCGCAGTCTTATAATAGGTAGAATCGGCCTAGCACCAGTTGTTCCTTTTATGAGGTCAGGAAGCTCTACTGTACCTGTACAAGGAATTCGGACAGGGAGTAGTAGCAAGAAAGCCACCCCTGGTGCCACTGACTGGGTCTTAAGCGGACTATTCTATAGACCGGGAAAGGACTCCTCCACTTCTAGGCTCGATTACTCGCTAGGCATTATAGGCGGATACCCTCTCTTTCTTAGAAAAGGGAAACTCCTATCTGTGAAAACTCACTATTTGAAGTGAAGTGTGCTCGAACCAATAAAGTGGAGGTATCTACTTGACGGATAGATAGACTTCTGCCAGCACCCTTCAAGTTAGGAAAGGGCAGGACGCCTGAAAAGAGTAAAGTGGCCGACAAGCTATATATA
>SRSM01000058.1:305000-345000 GCA_019593545.1 Apocynum venetum | reverse complement strand
GAAACAAGATAAAATCGTATATCAAAACGACTTCTGGCATCACCGGAAGGATCGAAACCACATTCGTAGGCCGACAATTTTTCTGGATAGGTCGAACTATTGGAAGAAAATGGAAAAGGAAGACCGAGTGGGATCAAAGAAACTAGCGGACTGATCACTAAATAGATAAAAATAGGTGCAAATTCTGACATCACCACAGCCCACTTGGTTCTCTCGCCCCTTGCCCGCGGAGCGGCATACCGAAAAAAAAAATAAATAGGAATAGTTGGCAAATTCTCGGCGTATTCCCATACAATAGAATAGAGCTTCTCTTTCTCCTCTCTCGTGGAGAATTAAAAGGGAATGTGATTCCCTTTATTGTAATGCAATAATTGAAGAGCATTCACTCTTTGAAGGAGAGCTTTAGAAAACCCCACTTTTGCCTCATCTAAGGCTAAGTAAGGGTTCTGTTCTTAAACATAGTATCGGAAAGGGTTGTCTTTCGACCGATATTGAAGAGATACCTTAATTGCTCTTCTATATGGGAGCGTAGACATTCCGGCGCAACTTGATTCTCCGGTAGATCTAGCGCCATTTGCCATTCAGGCTTGGGAGAGGAGGTAGACGCTCCGGAATGCGCCTCAGAAGAATTCATACAATTGCTGAGAAAAGGTGCGTCTTCGCTACTGAGGAGGGCCTTCACAGCAAATCCAATGACCAAGACCAGACCCATATAGCAGTCCATCTTTAGCATTAATAAAGATAGGGCGCGCCTCCCTACAGATGAACCTATCTTCCAAAAGAGTGCCTGAAAAAGGTCAATCGAATCCAGTAGCAGACAAATAAAATAGCATAAAGTAAGTAAGCCCAAAACCATTGAAATTCTAATTAAATAAATAGAAAATTTAGACTGCATATTTGCGGAAAAAAACTTCACAGCCAACTCCCCTGTTACTTAACACTTTCTTATTCCCGCTGAAGCTAGTTCGCAATGAAGACCAACCCGTAAGCTCCCCCTACTAGACTTAAAAGCATTTACCTCCTGCCTTCTTCGTTCAGTCAGTTGGAGCTTACACAGGATGGCAAATTAGTCTAGTTGAGCCGGGAAATTACTTCCGTCTCCGGGGGATGGACTCTCGGGGCTAACTACGTGACCCCACCTACTTCTCGTTCCTTTCCGGCATCAATTCCAAAAGCAGGAACCCATCTTACTATACATAATTCATAGATCACCACGGAGTTGAGCCGCAGTATACCTTGTAAGGGTAGACCGCCCGTCTGAGCTTGGCTTAGTCTCTCAAACCGGATTCGTTGGGAGAGGCATTTCTCAGAGTCTAGCAGCTGTTCGAGATGTTTTAGGATTGATTTCCTCATGATCCTAATCGGAGGATTGCTAACGATGTTGAAATTGCTGTCTCTGCTTCTTAGGACGAAAGCAATCCGATCAATGAATCTTTCTTTGGTATCAGTGCATTAGCGCTTCAGTCTTCCATTCCAGGTAAGCAAGCCAGGGAAGCAATGCCCTCCTGTCTGTCCTTGTGGGTAAGCCTCTCTCCTCCTTTTCAGACCTTGGTGATGGCATTTCCATGATAGCCTTAATCTTAGCTGGGTCAACTTCTATACCCCTCTGACTAACCATAAAACCAAGCAGCTTACCGGCTGTCACTCCGGCATTTCTGTGGATTCAGCCTCATCTTATATTCCCGGATTCTCTCAAAGAACTTCCTAAGTGCAGGCACATGACCCTCTCGCTCACGGGACTTGATAATAATCTCATCCACATATACCTCGACCTCTTTGTGTATTATGTCATGCAAAAGAATAGTGGCTGCCCTTTGTTGAGAAATACCAGCGGATAAACAGTGAATTGTATCAAGAAGAATCAGTTTATTGTCCATAATCGACCTATGAGTCTCGGTTGTATGTAAACCCCCCTTCTCTAATGCGCATATTGAGACTGAGCTTGCTTGCATCTGATCTAAGCCTATCGCCTGTCTCCAACTGCCTTTCAATTGCGCCTGCCGTTAACTCCTGTTTACCTTCCTTTCGGAGAGTTCCTTACTCATAAGTAATAAAAGGATAGGTTGGCGAGACCTCGTAACAATTGCAATGATTAGTTGTGGTACTCTCCTCCTCTATTCTCTCTATGTCATCCTTCTGATATGAAATTTAGAGAAAGCAGGCAAGGAAGGTAAATGCACCCATCTTGAGCAACCAAGCTCCTAGATAACCAGGCTGTCGTTTACACGATCTACGGCCTCAGCAATCGTTTCGATTAGGGATCAGAGGTTCCTGAGGAGTGAAGTTATGAACACAAAAATCTCCACTTTTTAATTTAGTAGTTTAGAACCAAAACTAAAGTGAGAGACCAATAGTGGTCGCTAGTTACCCCAGAGGTTACGAGAAATAAGGATACTCGGTTTGGATGATACAGCTGCGATTTCGTCTATCATTCTATGAAATAGGGTTTCCGTCTTTTGCTTTTGAGAACACAGTCGCTGTTGGTCAAAGCTGAAGTCAGTAACAAGAACAGGTAGGCATCTGCTTTGAGGGCCAACAAGGAGCAGACGATTCACCGAAAGACTCAACTCGGTCACACATGAATGCTACCTAAGGGCACCCATCATGAGGAGTTCGACGGAAGGCAGCCATGGGACTAAGGCCTCGACAAGAGGCCAGCCAATAGCAAGCATGATCCTTGCGAGCCCTCGGCGACTTAGGGGAAAGTTCTTTGAATCCCTCTGACACTATTAATTAATAGCACGAGCATTGTAACCTTTTCCTAACCTGAAGGGACGAGCGAAGGGCTTCCTTAAGGAAAAGCCCGAGCGAATAAGGTCAATTGCACTGTCATTCTTGAGTCAATTCCGCATTTTTGGCTTCAGTCAATCGACCGCTCTGCGTAAGCTCTTCAATCGCTTCAATAATCGAGTGCGTGCCGTGCTGGTATACTGACTCTTCTCTCGAAAAACCCGGTCTTCTTGCTTTCCTTAGCTCTCCAATCCTCTCCCCAGGTACTCGCTTATATCGCTCGTTGGGTCTCGCTACTTCATACCTTACAGTCGAGCGGCTTCGCTCCTTCTATGCCATCTTCCTTATACTTATACTATTAATTCATGTGCACAAACCTCCCTCACAAAGGAAAGCGGGAAAAATAAAAAGACGACGCTTGTTCAAGATTAAGGAGCGTAGGAAGCATCCGAGATTGGAATGTCTGTGGGATAAAAGCTGTTTGAAATTGAATCAGCTTTTCATACTGCCGATTCTAGACCGATTAAAAGCAGTTTGGTAGGCTGGTTGGTATGAATTTAGGAGTAGAGGATAGATGGGATTTATCCCCCGTAAGCCTGGCAAGAGCAGATCCTTTTCCATATGCTCCGATGCCCTTCGCCCCTATCTTTCTCTGTTTCGGCGGATTGCCCGGATATTTCCTTACAGTTATTTCCTGGAAGTGATTGACCAGCTATATTAGGAATGGGAGGTTCGAAGGTCAGGGCTCAGTTCGTTAGCGATGTCACCAAGGGCCGGAGGGTCATTAAGTTCCTTTGCCCCAACACTAACAAACTCTTTTGGCAAAACTGACACAGTATCCTCTTGCCCAGCAGAGATTTTGATTGGTGAGTGAGCTGTCACTTCTACATCCTTGTTTCCACTAATTTCTCCGTTAACACCGCTTATCCCGATCACATATTGGCACGTTCATGATGCATCATGATCAAAAGGCCGTAAAGAAGACCTATGCATCAGTGTACTGTCATGATCACATATTAGCTCTATTTTATTGACGGCTTGAAGGCGAAGCCGAAAATTTATTAGGGCAAAGGGCGCTCCATCCTCCTAACTCCTTCCACTTCTCCCAGGGGCAGGGAAGGGACTACGGCTTGACCTTCGGGGAAGAAGTCCGCAGGACCCCTCCTTCTAGGGCGCCTAGATAGTGAAAGGTTATCCCTTTGCAACGCTGGAAGCTAAGCAAAGTAAGGAAGCTGGCTGACTACGCTCGAGCAGAGCTCAGGAGCGAGCAAGACTATCTTGGTGAATGCAATAAGAACCGGCTGCTCGCCGCAGCAGAGTGCTTTGCCCATGCTGCTATCCGCCGCCGAAGCGCTCAAGGGATTCGTGCTTGAATGTCGAGATCAGGTTGTGACAGCGGAACAATCCATGCGGCAAATCTATTTGTGGTGGAATAAACTCAATTCAATAAATAAATAAATAAATAGAATTCAAATATATAAAAAATTTTTATTTAATTTGTTTGCTCCGATACAAGAGATCGACCCCGAAGCAAGGTATGGTGGGTGCCAGCAACTTTAACTTGTTAGGAGTAGGGGCTGAAAAGAGCTCTTTGTATAGGTTGGGTTTTCTGGGCTTTGATGCTTACCTTATTATTAAATATTAAATTCAAAATAAAGAAGGTTTGATAAAGGAGCTTTTCAGCTCTTTTGCTGGATTGTTGGTCCGCAGCCCCGCCCTATAGAATGAATAAGGAGAGGCTTATCGATGACCGAGCCACTCTTCCTTAGCGGCCTTACCTCACCCCCCTTGTCACTTAAAGGTCGAAGTCTCCGAAGGGAGTCTAAAGGCCTAAGACTAATCTTTGAAGGCTACTACGCATCCTTACTTACTCATAGTAGAGTCTAAGGTAGGTTTGGGTATAGCAGGACTTGAACCTGCGACCATTAGGTTAAAAGCCCAATGCTCTACCAACTGAGCTATACACCCAAAATAAGATGTAGTAGTAAATAAGGATTGGTGCGGAAAAGAGGGCGGCCCCCCTTCTTCTCATCATATTAAAGGAGCGCGGCTCTGTATAAGGCTCGTACTGCAAAGCAAGCGTAAGAGCGCGCGTTAGCACTCCTGCAAGAAAACGACCTAGCTAAGGCGCCCCCCTTTTATTTATTAAAAACTAAAAGGCGTTAAGCGTATGAGAAAGATGCGCTCAAGCACCCAACCGGGGGGCTTGGGCTCGAAAGCCGGCCTTACTCAACAAGCACCTTTCTTTATTAGTCTTTATTAGTAAGGTTGCTTGTTTCCACTCATTGAAGATTCTATCTACAAAAGAAGGTCAACGGGGGATACTAAAATGGCTCTCACTGACACCATTTACGAGAAGGTGAGGTCGTCTTTCTTTCCAGCCGCCATACGGTTTCGGCTTAAAGCCTTAAAGACGGAGAAGGGGAGAAGCAGTTATCTATGTAATTACGGTCTTTGTTGGCCGTTGTTCCGGTCGAGCACTCTCTTTTCTTTGTCAAATTCTGTCTTACCAAACAAGACTTACTTCTTTACCAACCCGCGAAGAGTTGTGAGGCTGGACCAGGTACGAAGAATGAATCTATATCTGATCTGTGCACGGAAGTTGCTGGCCGGCGGCCGCTCAACTGTTCGAGCGCAATGCAGTGGTGTTGGTTCCGATTCGACAAAGGTAGAATGCCGGGTCGAAGGTCCAGTAGAGTAGGTAGCAGGCGTCTTCGTTTTGGCTCCCGAGCGATAACGAGAAATAGGCGATGCACCATCCTTGCTGCTACGTACATTTTCCTTGACTTGACAGATTCATCCAATTGAACCCACACTCAAAGGAGGACCACACGGGGCTCGACGAAACAGAAAGTATAAGCATTAAGAAACTTCTTGGGGTTAGCAGTGAAAGAAAGAGTCCGGCATTCATTTATTTATGAATATTCATAACTGAGTCTACTAAAAGAGGGACCAGCCTCATCGTGGTGATTAGAGGACACCTCTGATCGTTCACCTCTAATGTGACACGTTCCCTCCCAGTTATATGATAAAGGGGATTAGTCGGCTAGAGAGCGGGGCTATTCTTCTTCCGGGGAGACAAAGTCGTCCCTTCTACTGACCGAACCCTCAGTTCGGAGGTCTTCGTCAACATGTTACGAAGCTCCAGTCTTCGGCGCATTACTTGACTTAGAAAGGCGAACATCTGGGCAAGGGAAAGCACAGTGCGCCTGGTGCAAATGGCTTTCTTTTTTCATGATATACCAATCAGAATAGAGGGTCCTCCCTACGTACATGATTGATAGAATCACTACGTAGGGAGGGCGGTCAACTTGATGCGGGAGAGGCATGAGTGCAGTTCGATCTTGTGGTGTATTCGTTTGTAGTGAGTAGGGCCTCTTTCTCGTTGATCAGCTCGCTTCCGCTCTATTGAAAAGTCGGAATTCCTACTGTCAACGAACGCGTCTCGGGCCGGATTGACTAACCTAACCCACGCTTTTCCATAGTTGGGTGCTCTGCTTTAGTCTGATTGACAGGGGCTAGGCTAGGTTTGATAATACCCAAAACAAATGAAAAGAGATCGGGGTCGATAGTTGGCAGTTGGCAAGGAACTGGATCCCCCCAAAAGGGGAAGCTGCGGTCGAACTCAAATTCTGGAAATTTTTTGGGCCCTTTTTTACTTCGAGTTCCTTCCTTCGTAGTCAAATCTGATGATACGCTTTGGCGATGTTTGTTACCTACAAAATAAAATGAAAGGCCTGCTAGGTGATCGAAATCGCTCAGGTCAGTGAGGACTCACTCATTATCTATTTAATAGTTTCTTCTATCTACTGAATTAAAAAGGCGACCCGCCGCGCCGGGCTATAAGATACAGCTGTTGTACTACTTGACTGGTAAGAAAGAGCTTCCGTAAGAACTGGAATACTCTTGTATGTACGGTAACCCTCTCTTCCTCTAGATTTTGCCTATCTATTGGAGAAGAACCTCAACCAACTAAACTTCTCTCTAAAGGGTCCTGTATTTCTTAGGAATCCGGGAAGCTGATTAGCTACTACGATCATGGTCACATTTCTCTTTTTGGTGAAGACTCTCGCATATTTTGAGTCTAATAAGAAGAAGAAAATGCGCTTTTAATTTTATATTAAATAAGGGTCAGGCGGATAAGGTGCTAGAAGTGAACTATTTTTCCTTTAAGGGCAAGCAAAAAACTTATTATTTCTGTATGGAAGGTGGCCTGACCATGACCTAGAACCTATGGGGAAGCGGCTCTTTCCTCTATAGCTACTCTTCCCCGTTAGGATATAATATAACATAGGCCTGATCCGTGCTAGCAGATTAGTATCATCCTGGGCTGACAGCACTTCGAGAGGCCTCGCCTCGCTTAATTAAGAATCCATCATCAAATGCTTTTCCATCTTACAGGCACTACGATACTGCCCATCATGTAAAAGGTGCATGAGGAAGCACGTAATAAGTATGAAAGTTCGGATCTGTACCAGTCGGTCAACTTGCCCTTCCCTACGTGCTCTTGTCCTTTCCGAATTTAGAGTCTAGCATATTTTAACTTGGTACAGCTTCATGTCCAGAATACAAAGATACCCGTTGGACTCATTCAGAGGGATTAAGATCTGCACTACATAGTTAGCGTATTGAAATGAATCTTCTTTGAAGAAATCGACGTGGAGTATATTCGTGAGTCGCTTTAGAAGGAATACCTGTTCGTAATCGCACAAGTTGCCAGTAAAACTGCCGGGCCGAAAGTAAGCCTGGGCAATGGTCGGGTGGACCCGCCCTAAAATTAGTGCCTGAGAAAATAGAAAGATCTATCATATTTTCCCAAGGGCAGGGGTTTAGACTTTTCGAGTATTAGGAGGGTCATAGTAAGGGATATTACCGAAAAGAGACTGGGGAAGTACCACCAGGGCATGGCTTCATTGATCTTCCGCGCGTCATCTGTCAGCAATCTATGACCTGCGCGGCATTCATATTATAATGCAAAAGGAAAATCGAGGTTTTCATAACAGCCTGCCTTGCAACAAACGTAGAATAGGCACATCACCAAAGACCCACTCCTTGGGCTGCAAGGACCGGATTGCAAAATATCCACCTATGTGAAAACCCTCAAATTAATTGAGCACAGACAATGCAAGTTCGAATGCCTGAGTACCAACATATATATATTTATGCGAAGTGTAGAGAATGGTTGTGGATTCGCCAGAGTTGACTCCTGTTTCTCCTCCACACTGAACAGCTGGTAGAATTGTGTCGGAGGAGATAAGCATAAGACTTGTCTCACCCTTGGCCCTGAGGGCTGGGATCCTTCATCGGTGCGCAGGCATTGGCTAGTTCATGAACGCCTATCTTCGTGTCCTTTGGTAACGGGGATGGAGGTCTTGATAAATTGCAGTTCTGGTCCTTACACACATCTCTATGTACCCCCTTACTTGCAGTCTTATGCATGTCCATCTTCAATTAGCAGACGACTGTCCTTCCTGGTCACTGAGGCAGTTTTACTACATACGTTGATTGGCTTCAAGTGCTAAAGAAGGAATTCTAGAAGCCTCTGGAATGGCAGTTGAATTGGTGATCAGTCTATCTTTTGATTATGCCTTTGGAGTGCCTAAAGACAAGTGAACGAAGTGGCCCTTTGGTAAGGGACCGACCTGAGTGGACGGATTCCAGTAAGAGTTGAAAGCGCTTACTCGTGAGCTCGGACTTTAGTTGGAGCAGAATTCAAGTACACTCCAATAGATAAAACATGTCTAGCTCTCATGTTCGCCTTACAAAAGCTTAGGCATTCTCTGTTGGAGCACACAAAATAGTGGATCTCCAGGGCAGACCCCCGACTCGGGCACTCTACTACAGACTATCTGACTGAAAGCTGTGGACTTATTATCCAACTCCAAGAAGGGAAAGCCAGAAGATAGATTATAGCTCAACTGCGTCGACCCGGATTGCCTGGCCGACCTCCTTTCCTCTATTCCTCCACTCCGAACTAGCACTTCTGCTTTCTCTTGTTGCCTCTCCTAACTCCATTCCATGAACCGATCAGGCGATCTCAGCAAGGTGGCTAACTTTCCTTGCCCCAGGGAGCTTCTTTGTTTATGTCACTAAGCGGGCAGGTCTCTGGAGTGTGCTTCTATCGCCCGAGCAAGAGAAGGGCAGCAGATGAGCTATCAAGCATTTCTCCCGAAAGTGAGGAGAATGCCCCGGATATCCTCATAGGTGTCGGGTTTACCGGGCTAAGGTAACTATGAAATTGTAGTTAGCGGGTTTCCCTCCTTCCATAGCATCTTGCTTTCCTGGGTAACTATTCGACAGACGAAACCCCTCGGTTTTCTTCTTATCTTAAAGTAGCTTTCCTTTAAAAAAAAAGTGACTTTCAATTTAGGCTGTCTTTTCTAGACAGGGCTCTACCCCGCCGAGGGAACAGGTTATACTGGCATTTTGACATGGCCCATACCAGTTCGTGGTAGTCTACAGAGATGGGTCTGACCCACGTCTACCTCCAACTTGGAGTTGGAGTCGGTATGTACTATGATTTAATCTAGCTAAAGGCGAAGGCGCCGTATAAATAAATAAGCGTGCTCTACTCGTCCAGGCTACTCAAATACAATTCAGACATATAAGGGCTAAATGGACTCCTTGGGCATCGATCTTTAATTGGTTTTATACTACGACCCAGGAATAGCCACTCCGGTTAAGCACATTCGCATCTTGGTTTTTCACTTTAAAGGGGCTTTCCTCTAGAAGGAGCTAATTGAATCACAAATGCAGTCGTTAGTGTCAACAATCAGTCTATCTCAAGAAAGTCAACTTCAGATAATGCAAATTGGTAGCACCGCTTCCTTTTCGTTCTCTTCTCTGAGGGAACAAGCATTCCAATAACTACTTCGCTAGCTTCGAGGGCTTGACCTCCTTCTCTGATTGCAGACGCGGCTTTAGGCCTATATTATCATGTATCTTATTTCATCCGCTAATCGGAATTATCAAAAGAATGCTGTGCTTCTTATCTACGCTTCTTCAGCCAATGACAATGGCTTCCTCGCTCCGGTGTGAACATCTCTCATCTTAAAAGATGGGATACTTTAGTATTTCACTCCTTCCTAGCTTCCCCTCCTTTACTTTGAAGGGGTTGATATCTATCGCATATTCTGTGTCAAGCGGGGGCCTCCGCTCCGCAGAAAAGGCTTTTGGAGAAGGTACTGACCTTGGAAGGAAAAGAAATGACTTTGACCGAGGAAGGCCGTTAAGGGCTCTTTCTTCTCTTATTGAAGACTGACCGAATGTCCTATAGCGAGATAGATGATAGATCTTACCTTCTCCTGCCATTCCTGAAATCTATATCTGAGGTGAGGGTGAGAATCAAATCATTCAATTCTCGGTACCAAACCAAGCTACTCAAATAGAACAAGGAGCTCTACTCATAAGAGGTATTTGAACTGCAGCTCCCATCCAGGCTATATAACTCGGAAATCGGGATCGGGAAGAAGAGCATGCAGCCATGAGACTAGTTTCCCATTGTCCCGAAGTAGAATGGCTTGAGTTCCCACCTAAAGCGAGCTTGTATGCGCATTTCATTCTTCTATCTTTTCAGTTGCTGTAACGGATTAAGCGTTAGAACGGGAAGGGGGATTGGTTTGATGTGCCTAAATAAGGGGTCTCGCCAGCTGCCACGGCCCCTTCTAAAAGGCCCAGCATCCATGAGGTATAATCTGAGCATTCATAAATGTGAACTAGTAAGAGTTCATGGATGGAAAGTGAGAAGCCATTCCTTGTATGGATTTGCATTCTAAGGGTCTGCGTAGACGGCTATGGCCGGAAGAGAGGGTGAATCCCCAACTCGTTGGAAGGCTTAGTGGATCCCTTGTTACTATGTAGGGGAAGTCTTACAAGACAGCCTAGAGCGATCAGGATGTATAGGGGACTCGTTAGGGAAACAGCATCTTCGAAGCAGCATCAAATTCCATTGATTATGGATCACCTTCTTAAACTGAAAGCTCTCAAGCGACGGGAAAGAGTGCCCTCCGGCTAAGGAGGAATGAACGAAAAAGATGCCCCACTACGAATGTCCACGGGATAAAAAGGGGAACGCAAGACGGAGTCCCTCCAACGCCAGAGCAAAGGAATCGATTTCATCCCTCTCTACTAAAGCCAAGTCTGACTTCCGTCCCGTACGTGCCTTCCCGTTCCTTCTTACTTTTGTCCTACTCGAGCTTCTCGCAATCGTCATAATAGGAATAGGAGCGGGTGTCAAAGGAGCAGGCAATTGCAGAGCCTTCTCTTGTTAGAAATAAGAATCGGCATAAGGAAAGCGTAACCGTCAGTGCTGCTGGTACTCGTAAGTCAGCTGGCTACTAGGCAACTACCCCTCCGGTTACCCTCGCCCTATGGTTACTCGTCACTGCTCCTTCGGAGCCTCGCTCTACTAGTGGTTAGTATGAATAGGAAGATGAAACGAAGGCACGGAGAGAGACTACTCCATTAATAAAAAATCAATGAATAGGCATCTTCCGCAGGCTTTAGATCGTCTCACTTGGAGGATTTGAAAGACTTCCGCCTGGTTACCATTTCGTATGCCTGAGATGAAGACCATAATACCCTTGCCTATTCTCGTTGACTCGGAAGCTGACTGTGAAGCGGACTTAGAGGCGGACTTAAGAGCTGACTTGCTTCCTTTCCTAAGAAGAAGGAGGGGATCTTTTAGCTGGACATCATCTCATCTAGTGGAGCGAGGGGAGCTTTAAAAGTAGCCATTGTTTAAGGGGGAAGGAAAGTATCCTCCCTAGGGCTTTAGCGCTTCGCATCGAGAAAAAGAAAATAAGGCTATGCTCCTTGCCGGGGAATCACTCAAAAAGAATGTAAGCGGCACTCCCTACCGCTCCGAAAAGAGTGAGATTCTTGGCATCTCGAAAGAGTTATGTTAAAATAAAGAAGTCCTTTCCTTCAAAGCCAATTCCGAAAAAGAAAGATGAAGAGCGAAGCTAAAGCCCTAGCTGGCTTAAGCCATGCCCTTACTAATGATTCCGCATCTACAGCTAAATCATTGAATGGGACTTCACTTTGGATCTTACTTAGCATAAGGAGGTGCCAAGCTACAGCATACTCTTTGCTCCATCTTCTATTACTTACCGTGTAGTGGCACCCCTTCTTCGTTCTTCTTCTTTTCGGCTTTCTTACTTAGAAAATGAACATTCTTTAATCAATTATCTGCCTTGTCTTCTCTTCTAGTAGTCAAATCTCGCTCCTCCTTTCGCTCCTCTCCTTTCAGTCGAGCTGCTTCGCTCCTGCTTCTCTTCATAAGATGGAAAGCCATCTCTTTTCTCTCAATGCTCGCTGTAGTCTTTTTCGGAGCAGCTGTCAGTGTAAGATTGAGTGTTCATTGAGCGCAGTTTCTCTATTTGTTCCTGCCTGGTCTTTGCCTAAGCGCATTTTCTTTCCATTTTTGATGGCCTATCTTCGTTGTCAGTGTTTTCCGAATGAGTATGAATGGTTTTTTGTAGTTAGTTGGACAGGAATGAGTAGGACTGGTAATTTCGCGTCCTATCCTACTATCCGGGGGTTTCTCCCGATGGGACGGAAATAAGGATTGGATTCCATTCCCATCTGCTCCGGCTGCTAAAAGAATCTCTGGAGTAGCCTTCCCGGCACGGCGACCTCTCCTCTCCTCCGCCGCCGTAACTGCTGAGCTTCACCCCTTGGCGGAAATGTGAGGTTGGATAGGGTGGGATCCTTGGGTAAAACCTCTTATACTCTCCTTCCTGTGGTGACGTTCCACCAGAGGGCAGCCTGGTGGTTGGATACACGCAGATATCTGTAAGGATTGGCACCTCTTCTCCTGTAGTAGGCTTTCTTTTCGGCTGGCTTCTCCGATTCTTTCCTACGAGCTGCCGGGTCCGGGCCTTGCGATGGCCCGAGCTGTCATCCGCTTGTCGCTCCTCCCCCTCTTCCGTTGGGCCTTTCCCTGGCTTTAGAATTTTCGCCAGTGATCGATGAAGCAGACTTTGCCGGACCTCCATTACCGAAGTTGAGCTTTCTCACTATGTGGTAAGATAGAAAGAGAATCCATGTAGAGTGAATGAAAAAAAAAAGAGGAGAAATTTGCTTAATTCTTACCGATGATATTACCAGTTATTCCGACAACTGCTTATGATATCACCCTCGGGTCACTCCCTAAAGAGTGAAATCCATTCCTTTTGCATAGCAAGGCTACGTGGTCTTCTCTTCCCACAGCAGATTCTATGGCATCTTCTTCTTCTGTGCGTGTGCATGGTCTATCTTAGACTATTGATTCAATTGTTCGAGGAGCAGGTAAGATAACAACAGATAAGAGGAAAGGGCTTACGACGAATGCCCTGTTTCGGAGGGGTTGTTTGCAGGTATTTTATTAGCGGAGGACTAGTCGTCAGAGCTAGTAATGAGGATGGCATGAAGATCGGCATATGACTATTACTCTTCGAGACAAGAGCATCTAGAGCAATGGCTAGTGACGGAAGATAATTTTTCCCTCTCTTGGGACTAAGTGAAGACAGTCACTTTCAAGCACTCGCGCTAAAACTAAAGCAGAAGATGCGGCTTAGCCAGCTGCACTCTTTGATCGAACCGTCTGTTGCGAGAAGAAGGCCTTTGCCTTTGCATTAACTCCTGGCCTGGGCAAGAGAAAGAAGCTAGAAGTGACTTCGCTCCCTTTTGTTTTGTCCCTTCCTGCTCTAGTTCTTTACCTTTTTGCTTTTCTTAACTTCTGCATTTAAGACATCCATTTAGAAGAACGTCGAATCAATTCTCGATCCAATAGAAGTAGGACTATGGATGGATGGCATGTCTCATTAGCTGGCACTGGCTTTCTTGGCCAAGCTTTTAGGGAACCGACCTTTCTTTCCGTCTGCCGGTGTCGTGGAGCCAGTCTATGATGTTCCAAGTGGATAACCATTTCCCAGTTTCTTTGATTCGGCTAAGGGGTTTACTTGAGTGATTTCAGTTCCTCCCGTTGAAGGATATCGAGGAGCTGGCTTTTTCGGGTGTCGAACCATTGGTCATTGGTCAAAGTCAGGGGAAATTGCCTTGTCCGGGTTTAGCACCATACCCCGCATCGTGCTAGTAAGGTGCCTTTGCTTTAGCTTGAGTTGAGTGGTAAGTAGTGGATCACCCCGAGTGGCTAAGGGGCATTGCTTTCTCATTTGCTCTTGCATTGTGTAATGGCCCCTTGAAGGGGGAATTGCTTCTTTCTCTTTCTTCGTATATATATATAAGAATTCTAGAAAGCAGTGGCGGCGCATCCGTTTGATCGATCACGGCCACCTATGGATAAGAGCAAGAGTTTTGGCTTTATCCTTTCCATCGAGTTGTCTGGTCTAGTTCATCTGCTCTTCACTACCATCTATCTAAGCGCTAAGAAAGGTTCCCGTCTGGCTATCTCCTTCTCAGATGAGAGTAGGCATGAGAACTCAATCACGAAATGCCACAGTAGGCTTGTTTTAAAGATCTAAAAAAGGGGTTTCAATAAAGGTCTCAATGACAACCTACTGGTAGCACCTCAGAGATGTCTATTCCTCTCTCTGATAGTCAAAGTAAGCCAAGCGCTAGCAAGCTGAAGTGAAGAAAGTTCATCATAGAAGGGAGAAGAAGCCCGGGAAGATCTCTTCCTTTGAGTCCTACTCTGAGTTGATTCTTCTTGGGAGCAGTTGTCCTTTATCGAAAAAACTCAATCAAGGCGTTAGCCCGTTAGCAGTCAAAGGCTTGAAAGCATGCCCAGCGAGTTCCGAGTTCCTCCTTTTGATTAGCGGTTGAGTGTGCCAAGCCGGGCAGGAGTTATTGCATTGATGCCGAGAATTCAAGCTTTGGAAGACGGTCAAGGAAGCAAGGCAGTGGCTGCTATGGATTCGTGAAAGCTTGCTTTCTCAGTAATAAAATCGCTGTCTGGCCTACTTTGAGGAGTATATCTCTTCAGGTGCGTCTTTTGGTATTTCTTTGTCAAGGTCTGTGTCGAAAGCTATGAGAGAAGACGTGGGCAGAGTTCCCACCGTCAAGTCAATCTGAGGGTGCTTGGGGTAGTCTAGAGAAAGAGCTCCGAAAGCGATTGAAACTCAGTCTCCAGCTTTGGGCCTTCGTTTACGTAGCAAAAGTTATCTATGAGGGTATTCCCTTCTGTCTCGTGGAAAGCTTAGGGTTTCCATCCGGAGAATCAAGACAAGCAAGAAAGGAAGATACTCTAGCAATAAAGGGAGTAGCAGCACGACCTAAAGTAGCAAATCAGTGCCACAGTTTCCTCTCTTATTGAATCCCCTTCTGCTTCCTTCCCTTCAAGCGGCTTGCCTTGTCCTCTTCGTCTACTATTGCACAACCCCTTTAGATCGTTCGATTCGTGCTTGAAAAACGACCCCTCTCGGTCCGCTCCTTTTAATGGACATTACATTCTTAGCCGTCCCCCGGGGGTAGGGTTAACACTCCATAGATCAGATCGTGAACTCTTTCAAGTGGAAAGCAGCAAGAACTCTTAGGCAAGGAGGGGCGTAGCGGAAATAAGTAGCTAGGACCAATCCCCCGGAGGACTACGCTACGATTTTTCTTCTCTTATTGAATTTCTAACCAAAAGAAACTTACTATATAATATAGGGCTGCCCCTTTTCAAGTCTTGGAGGAAGCACATGGCATGGAAAGCATGGTAAGTAGGACAGCCAATCCTTAAGAAAGCTATCTCACCAGGTAAAGCAGGGTAGCGAAACTAGGAACGGAGTGTTGGCTTGTTAGAGCTAGGCTGATGAGTAAAAGTAAGCGAGCTAGTCAGACGAGCCAGTGAGCTAGGCAGCTTGCTGTAGTTGCTACGGTAAACTGGAGTGAAAGGGCAGTAGAGACTGAGGACTAAAGATTTCTCAGAGGTGGAGCTAAACCAGAGGATATATTACCGGATTCTTTCGCTCCAGGGATTGGGATCAAGGCATCGATCAAAGAAATTTCGTATAGTTATGTCAGAAAAGAAATTCCTCCGGCTTTTACTTCTTGGTATCGGCCAATGTCTTATATCGGCTAGAAAGAGTACTGGGATGTTCCAGAAGAACATGGTATTATGGCAAGAGAAAGTACTCTACTATATATGATATGAATAAAGGACTCCCTTTAGAGCAAAGAAAGCGCTGAACACAAACTAAGAAGTACAGCCGGGAAGAAAGGAATTGCTTCCATCACAGACCGGAGAAGGTCAAACGATGTGTAGGTTGTGCTTTCCTCTGCTCTGGTTCTCCCGCTGGTGCTTACTATCAGTCTCAAGGAAAAGCTTTATCGCCCCTCGCTCATCTCTTCCGGGTGGTTGGCATTCCCCTATGCTCGGCTCTTTTCTTTTCTTCCTATATCTGAAGATGTCCATTCAATCGGAATTGATATTTCTAGAGGTATACTCAATTTAGCGATATCCCACTTCTCTTTCCCTTAAGGGGCTCGTCGAAATAACGCATCCAATCGAACTAGCATTGTCGGCGAAGAGGGTTCATTAACCAGCCTTCCTTCGTTCCTTCGTAGAACCTTTCTTTATAAAGAAGAACTCAAAGTATAAGAACTTTAAGACTTAGTTATTAACTCTTTTTTGCTTATATTATATATATTATATAAGGCAAGCAAGCCAGACAGAACCGACAAGCGCGGAATGCCAGTTGGAGGGATCTTTTTTTAGTTCTTTTACCCTGAGAGCCAGTTATAGTTGGAAGAGTTTGAGATCTAGTTGGCTTATATCCAGTGGAGATTTCCTTTCCTTCTACCTCTTAGTCCTTCGGGCTTGTATATTATAAGTTGTCTCATTGTTTTCTTTCCTCTTCGAGCCCTCACTAAGGACTTTTTCTTTGCTTTCAAGCTAAAGGTCTAACATTCCTAGGGCTATTTTTTTTTATGCTTCTATTTATATTAGAAGGAGTTAACTATTTAACGATCTGAAGAGCTAGTCTCTTAGTTAGCAAGCGCATCCTTCTGCTTGTACTGTCGAGAGTGTAGGTTATAGGTAGGGCTCAACAGGAGAAGAGAAGGCTAAGGAAGGATTTCACACCTGCAAGCCCATAACCTACTTCAAAGACTTCAATCAGAACAGAAAGCGAGACCGAAATAGTGTGATATACACCGGTCAAGCATGAACTCCAACTGAAGCCAATATCAGACTACTAGCCCGACATACTCGCAATTTTATACATCGAAAGCGTACCAAGACTCTTCCCCATCATCAGCCAATTAAGCTAAGCGGCAACCTTGAAAGAGGGTAAGGGTTGCCAGCATCAAGCTCTAAGGATGGGTATTCTGTACCAGCTCGAACCCCTATAGCTATAGAGGAGACGGCCGTAAGTTGCATCTTGAGTCTTAAGAATTTGAGGTGAGGACTCCCTTAGCGGTCCGGTCCCCTATACATTGACCGGCTTGGCGCGCAAAAGAACAAAAGAGAGAGGCCTCTGGCAAAGGAATTTACCGAACTCAGTGACTTGGAAAATTCTCCAGCATGAACCCGAGGGCATTTAGGATAAACTAGAAAAATTCAGCAGATTTCTCGACATTGACGACAACCTACTCTTCGCGGCAGGAAATCGCCTAGGAATTTGCCGCTCCAATAAGCGGAAGGATAACCTAATGGCGAAGCAATACCAGATGCTTCAAAGCAGCCGTTTGGAGATTGACAATGGATATAGAATCCTGTAGAACTCAGATGAAACCGTCAAAACAATCAATATAGAAAGACTAGTGCCATCTCCGCTTACTATTGAAAGAAAGACAGGTGGCACCCACCTTTCACTATTATACTCGGGACTTCTTCTCTAGGCTATTCTCTGGGGTGAATCTTTTTCCTAATCTCTTTAGAACGGGGATTTCCGCCTTTAACCCTCAAGCTAAGCTTATTCGCCCTTCTTGAAAACTTATTCGAGAAAACTCTTCCCTAAACTTACTATTCTAGTTATAAGGGAAGCCTTAACAGAAAGGAATTCCAGATCGGTTATTACATCTACGCTGACTCTACTAGAGGCTGACCACCTTTGGCTCATTTTATTGAACTTGGGTCTGACTGCTTGACTCAAAAACCTTCTTTATAACAGAGCCTATTCTCTTACTCTTCTCTCTAATGTCAAATGAAAGAGTTTACTATACGACTTTACACTAACATAAAGATAACTACTTCTCCTAGTCTGACTTCTTACCCTTTTCCATTAGTTCAAGACTAAGGGGAGTAGAGTAGTAGCAGATTTTTCCTCTTAATCTCTCTTTTAAGTGAGGAATTTTTTACAATGAAAGATAAAAGATAATTTGCTTAGAAGCTAGAGCTAGGAGAAGATAGGACGGTTGATATGCCTAATAGAATCCCTTTTCTTACAATTTAAGTTAGATTTAGGAACTAAACTCGAAGGTAAGTAGTAGGACTAGGAGAAGAAGATCCATCTATTGCTTATGTAGCTTACCCCTTAGACCTTTTTGAAGAAGGGTCTGTTACTAACATGTTGACTTCCATTGTAGGTAATGTATTTGGGTTCAAAGCCCTACGCGCTCTACGGCTGGAAGATTTGCGAATCCCTCCGGCTTATATTAAAACTTTCCAAGGCCCGCCTCATGGCATCCAGGTTGAGAGAGATAATTTGAACAAATATGGTTGTCCCCTGTTGGGATGTACTATTAAACCTAAATTTGGGTTATCCGCTAAAAACTACGGTAGGGCAGTTTATTAATGTCTTCGTGGTGGACTTTATTTTACCAAAGATGATGAAAACGTGAACTCCCGGAGAGATCGTTTCTTATTTTGTGCCGAAGCTATTTTATAAAGCACAGGCTGAAACCGGTGAAATCAAAGGGCATTACTTGAATGCTACTGCAGGTACATGCGAAGAAATGATCAAAAGATATGTATTTGCTAGAGAATTGGGAGTTCCTATCATAATGCATGACTACTTAACAGGGGGATTCACTGCAAGAGCTTGGCTCATTATTGCCGAGATAATGGCCTACTTCTTCACATCCACCGTGCAATGCACGTAGTTTTTGATAGACAGAAGAATCATGGTATCCACTTCCGCGTACTAGCAAAAGCGTTACGTATGTCTGGTGGAGATCATATTGACTCTGGTACCGTAGTAGGTTTAATGCCTTAGGGTACTTTAGTTTAGATAGCTATTCCGAGAAAGAAACTAGGCACACTCGCTACGAAAAAATCTATATTAGCTCCCGCTGAGTCAATAATTGCAGATTCAGATTCAATTGCTACAAGTCGGTACGAAGACAAGAAGACGATTCACCTCTAGAGTCTTATCCAATCTTATTAAACAAATTTTATCTTTAAGCCAAGTAAGCCCTCTAGGGAAGAGAGAAAAGCTTATCCCCCACTGGGCACTCTCTTTAAATTACATATGTTAGCAATCACGGCTTATTCAACAATCGTGAATTTAATTATCCTCGAGTAAGGCCTAAGCCCGGAAGTGCTTTCGCTCTCAACTATTGCTTCTTATGCCCTTCTAATCAGAAGGAAAAGCTACTGGCTTGAATCGCTTCGCTCCTTAAATAGCAGACAAGACGCGATCAGTCAATACCAGGCAAAGTCCTTACTTACCAGACCAGGCTCAAAGCGAGAAAGACCCGGCAAGACCAGCCTCTTTCTATTAAGACATAAACACTAATGCAAAAAGGAGAGAGCCCTCCGGTTGCTGCATTCGAATTGTATCATCACTATTAGCACAGGTTTATTTTGTGCCTGTTTGCGGCATTGCGAACTTGAATGACTAATCTTCTTGCAGTTAACACAATAAGCAGGTGAATCGTCGTAGGTAACAGTCTGATAAAAGTAAGAATCGTCAACACCAATCCACACACGCTTTTGCAGATCCTTCAAGAGGTAAACTTCCACGCAAACCCTAGCAACACTAGGCCTTGAAAGCGTGGATGTTGGCTCATCGAGCTTGAGGGGGTGACCTACTGCTGAGGCCAATGAAAAAAGCACTTCCTATAGCGAAACAGGCAAGGAACATCACGAGTAGGCTTGTACCAATTTCTCCACATCAGCAGCAACATAGGCATCTGAATCTTAAGTAGGTAATTCCTTCATCTCAGATGATGTAGGTAAAGTAAAATAATTTTTTTTATATTTCCATCAGAAAGTTCTTGAATGCCTCAACTTCGGATGATGACTAGCTAGGATTAGGATCAAAACTGCATTTAAGGCACATTTTCACCTAATTAACTGAAGCAGATGCAGGATCCGAAGTCTTCGACTCAGGCTCAGACGAACCGAGAGTCCTGTCTATCCTTAGTCACAGCGAAAGACTTCTCCTTTTGAGCTATACCCCTGCCCATAAAAACAGAACTTTTGGATCTCCAAATACACCACCCACTATCGGGACTTATTGCTCAGTTTCGTGGTCAGATTCAGAATAGCATTTTTTTCAGGAAGATATGCCCTTCTTGGTTCATTCCTGAGTTTGATTTCGCCCCCCTTTCCCGCTTAGCAGGCTCGGTATGATATGGTTATTGATTACTATGATAAAAAAAAATAGGGGAAATTTGAAAACTAATGTAGGTGCAGATATGAACTAGAAAGCACCATTGCATAGGGAAGGCTTGCTCTGACAATGAGTAGGCTACACTAGTCTACGGGTACCTAGTCTTTAAAGTGGGCGAGGCTAACCCTAAACTTTCTTCTCAAAAGAGGTCGATCTTCCGCTCTAGATCTTTCAAAGAATTTATTTCCATATTGATAGTCTTTCTTCATAGAAAGCGATTAGGCCTATTCCAGAAAGACAATTAGAATAGATGGGAGAAAGACGACCATTACCATTATATCCACTCCTTTTACAAGACGCATTCACTCCACCTCCAGAAATTCCCTTTGAATTAGGATAGGATGACACTTGCCTTCTGTATCAAGAAATGAGTCTTTACGAGGGCTAAGGAAAGTACGCGCCTTAAGAAAAGGTAGAAAGACCAAGCGCGAAAGAGCGAAATGAGATAAATCCCATTACTATTATATTAATAGAAAACTCCCTTACCGTATTGCTTGAGTGGAATCCGTGGAGTTTTGGAAGGTAGTAACGTATATAATCCAAATTGCTGCTTTTAGCTTTGAAGCCAAGGCAGTAGCCGGTCCTTCTTCTCTTAGTTTGAATTGGCTATGGGTTGGGTCACAAACGGCAGAACAATAACTAAGGAGCTCCCCGAAGCGAAGCTAAAGCGCTTTCTAGTTAGAGAGAGGGGAGAGGAAAGCTTAATTAAGAAAATTGAGTGGCCAAAACAAGGCAAGGGATGAAGGAGAAGTACCCGGCAAAGAAGGGTCTCCCATTAACAGTAACAGGCGCAAAATTCCTTAGGTAAGAATGTGCCATCCGAAAGAAAGTCTGACTTAGGATGAAGTGAGCCTTGGGCAAGAAGAATTCCATGCTCTATACAAGATTCAAGGGCTATAGTCTCAATAGAAGGGAAGGGGCAGGCTTGGGCTAGTAAGCTAGGAATTTCGTATAGTGTAAGATAGAAAGCGGGCATATCCCCCCGTTCGAAAGAATCCCCTCTTAGCTACAGTAGAATAAAAAGTACCTTTTCCTGTTCTTGGCACGTCTCAAAATAGAAATCTCTGGCTGTTCAAAACAAGCATTCCATTTCAAAGGATGTGGCCGGGGCACCACACACCCCTGAATTTTGTACATAGCCTGCCTTGCTTCATTACTAGACAAACATCTCAGCCACCGCTGGTCATAAGACTTTCTGTATAAAGTGTCGTTTAAATACACATACTGGGGCAACCCCCTATGAAATGAAGCTGGGTTCTTTTGTGGATTTCTTCTTGACTTGACTGCTAGACCCCACCTGCGAATCCTTATCCCTATCCCTTTGTTGATGAATCGCACCTTTCCCCTTCATTTCATTCTTTCTTTACGCTATTAGCTTCATCGAATTCAGGATAAATACAGTCTTAAAAGCTTGAAATTTTCATATAAAAAAAATGCAAATATCGGATTGAACTGCTCTCAGCTTTCATGGGAGTCTTTGCTTTGGGGCGGTTACTCTTTTGTTGGGCAGCACATTCTTGCTGCATGTGCAGCCCATACTTACTTTAAAAGTATTAAGCACAAGAGTTCCTGCGGATTTTCTATGTATAGTATAGCCTGGCAGCCATTCTGATCGGCACGCCCTTGGCAAGTCTAGCTACTGGCTTCGCTCGTGAGTTAACGGCTTTGATCCTGCTAGAGTTCTGCTCGAGCCTGAGTTTCAACTCGTCGGAAACTTTTACTTTTAGTCCATTTTGGCTTGCACTGACCAGTGCTGTGGTCTTTCGACCATTGATCTTATCTTACGGAATAACATCGACCGACCTGGGTTCACTTTCCATCTTTGATCTCAAAAGAACGCCTGGGAATCGGAGAAAGGATGGGAGATGATTGCTATGAGCAAGGTCCTGTCTTCCTTTCAAGAGATGCCTTCACGGCTCCATTTCCTGCCCTTCTTGGCTCCGAGTCGAGGGCATGGGATGCCACTCGAACGAATGTTTAGTTGGCCCCGTTCCGCTCGTTATTGGGCCCGGCATCGGAATCTCGACTTGATGGGGCGGAGTAGTTGTTGGGTCAGCATCGGACGTGTACAAAGACAAGACTAGTCGCTATAGTTGGCAAAAGCAGCTAATGGAGCTAGCAGTTCTTGTCGAGAGGTGAGGAATTTCGCTATGCCACCCGCCACTGTGAGTACTGCTTTAGCAAAGCTAACGGTAGGTCAGACGGGTCTGGGACCATCTTTCCTTTCATAGGCTGGAGCAACCCTTGCGTTTACATAGCTATGCCCTTTAGTTGCATGTTCAACCTAGGCAAGACCCTACTTGCAGGTTTATCCATCATCCAATCCACAACAAATCGGATGAAAGCCTGAGACTTCACACCCGAGATTGAAAACAAAGATTCCGTCGAATCGGAAAAGGTTTCAAAGAGCGCAGAAGGTCAGTTCGGTGGTAAGATCTGAAGGGGAGATTCACGGGTAACTTCGGAGGGTGGGGTAGGAAGATGCGCAAACTCGTCTTCAACCGACGGAGATGGGGTGAGGTAGAAGAAGAAGGAAAGCTAAGTTAAGGGTTGCTTTCGAATGGCTACTTACTCCGCTACTAGGCTTTTTTGAAGAAGCCCGGGATGGTACGAATCGGATCTTGTTGAATCAGCGACTGGCTTTCCTTTCTTTCCCTGGCTCGTTAGCTTCTTTTTCTCCTCATTCGGAGAGCTGCTACTTTTTGACTTTCAACCTACGACCGAAGTAAAGGACTTGACTGGATTGCTTTCCTCGTCTAAGAACCAGAAGCAGGCATTATAGAATCCTACCAGGCATTCCTACTTTCTGTGAACAGAGTCAAAGCGTAAGGGGATTGATGCATTGAATGCGCTCTTGTCTATCAGAATGGACTCTTAGATGTCGGCATTTCCGCTCTTAGGTGCGTAGCCACTGTTTGAAAAAAAATTCCCCTGCCCGGAATCCGCCTCTTTAGCCCTCAAAGGTTTAACGTAAGTCGAAAGGCCTCAAATCAACCTTAAGGCAAGCAAGTCACAAATCGGATTCTCTCGACATCGTCTGCTTGTTATACCGTTCTTGCCTTCCCACGTCCTTCCGGACCAACCACTGGCGATTTCCGACAAGTCTTTCTTCATTTTTAGAGCAAGGGGGTTGGAAATAAAGAGTTGTAGAAAGAGAGGAATCGAGATAAAGTGCACTTTCCCTTGATGTCAGTCTATTCCAACAAAGCACACAATAAGTGAGACGAGCCTGCCAGCTCAGCCTTGGCCCTATGCCTTTTGGCCAGCTCGTCTGGACTTGGCTTTGACCGGTCTGCCCCCCCGATTCGGCGCCTCCACTTGATGCTTTACGCCCACGCTTCGTTCAGGCAGCGCTACTCGGATATGTCTTGCCAATCGCCAAAGCAGTGCTACTTCCAGGATTTTTTTCACCCACCCATAGAGAAAAGATCTTTGGCTCTAGGGCTATAGTCTGGGCCACGAGGCCTTAGAAAAAATATTAGGCCTACCCAAGACTGCTTCTTGCTCGCATGGACCCGAGACAGTCTCCCTTTTATTTGAGAAGGCAGCCTTAGCCTTAGAAGGGGAACCCTGGCAACTCTGACAGTCAGAGTTCGATATCACCTATGTCACGCAGAAAGAAAGGGACGAGCTCCAGCAGATAATCTTGCAGCACATCCAGTGCCTGAATATCAGCTATTGAGAGAAGTAAAGGCGGACTAAGAGCTCTTGTCATAGCTGAAAGCATTCGTTCACAGTCGATTCAACAAGGGACAGAGTTCTGGCATCCTAAACTCTATTATCTTATTTCACCCTTCGAGTCCCTATACCGTATTCTCATGTATTTTAGTAATAAGATAAGGTGTGAGCCCGTGAGAGTGAGAGAAAAGAAGATGCCCTTTGAGAGGCAAAGCTTAGTCGGATTCTCACCCTGTCGCCCGTGGGTTCCTTCAATCGGGTTAACTGCATCGGATATTCTCACTGCTAGCAATCAATCATTATATAGTAGAGACAACGCTACCTACTCTTCCTCTCGGTTTTTGCCCTATCACTAGTGGTTAGCTCTTCCTGATAGGCTGAAAAGGATGAAAGCCCGGGTCAGGAAAGCGACCTTAAGAAGTAAATTTCCTCTCCCTTTTCATTTCCAATTCGTTCTACTTAAGCAACCCGAACTCTCGACAGAATATAAAAGAGGGCCACAGGCCCGTGTAGACACCTCAACGAACTCATGTGGACACTCCTCAGCCCGAGGACAATCTCTCAAATACACATAAAGATGTTGTTGATCCGTTTTTCTTTTCTTTGCTGATTCCTCTCAATGAAATTTGCCATGTTGCACTAAGTTACTTACGGATGTATGCATGCGGTCCGGGAACACTTTGGGGTGAACACCCATCCGAACAAGTAGAGTCAATAGTTCAGCATTTAGGCCGTAACATTTAGCAACAAAAAAATCTTTAACCCAACAAGTGCTCTCCGAACCAAGCTAGATAGTCTCCTATCACTAGGCTCACCAACCAACCCGGACTTTGATTCCTTATTATTCCTACCGGATATAAAAACAAACCATAAGGATTGTTTCCAGCCACGAGTTCCCCTATGACATAAGCACTCTTGGGTGGGGTGGGCCATTCCATCAAATCTTTGAGAAGGGGCCCAATCTCCTATTTGATGGTCGGCGTGGCGATAGGCTTCGCTTCAACGACTGCCTTCCCAGCCGTTGAAAGACTGAGCGAGAACGGTAAGGGGTAAGGGGCGCACACAAACAATGTCGTTGTGCGGGGATGCGATTCGCCAAGCTGGGGCAAACAAAGCCGTCCGGCCCTACCGGATTAGGAATGCGAGGGCCTCCCCTTCGAAAGGAGACCAGGGAAAGAAAGAGCTATGCTATTGACCGACCCCTTTTTCTCATTTTGTTTGAAGCGGGCCAAATAGAGAATGAAATGCATAAAAGGAATAGGGGAAGGGTTCCATTTTTTTGTTTAAGGGCTGCTCGCCCTACCGAAAAAGGCTTTCGAGGCTTACACCTCCCCTATTACACGACCTAAAAAAAGGCTTTCAGTAGCGCCCTTAGAATCTAAGCCTTTTGAAGCGCCAGTAGTCGTAGCTGTGGCCATACCAACCCTTTCGTTCTTATCGCTCCGGATTCCGATCTATATGACCTCCGGGCGGTACAAAGTAAACCTCTTCCGTAGAAGCAGGTAAGTAACCTAACCCTTAATCATTTTTTCAAGGGGGCCTCTTATCTATCAATGGAAAGATCCCCATGTGTGGCGTGATAAGGAATCCTAGAAAAGATCGATTGAGACTCCCTCCACGGTCCCACGAAAATCTCTACGTACTTGTCCAGTCCAGGACAAGTGAGATCTTCCGGTCTGCGTGCGTGGGAGCAGCTCAAAGACAGAAGAGTCTGGTCCGGTCGGCACGGCCCGCCCGTCTGCTGCTAGGTCCGGGCGCCAAGCGAGGGCGCCGCTATGCCCCTTAATGAATCGAATGGTCCTTCGACCTTCGTTTGATTCCTACGGCCGGCATAGATCTCATGAGACCCGCCCACTATTAATACGAAAAAAGCCCTGCCCCTTTCCTTCGCTACTAGGAAAGTAAGCAACTTCTATTAGCGCCGGACCCTGAGTCGAATTGATCGTGTCATGTGCAACGTCCATCAATGATGGTTCATTAATGTCCATTGATTTAGACTCCTTCCCCCTTCTCAACTACGAAAAAGATCGATCGGGGCCCGAAAGCCCCCAAACAAGAACGGAAACAGAAGCCTTTCGATTCACTCCCCATTCTCTCTTAAATCAAATAAATGAAGCTCGCCCTCGAGCCCTGGGTCGGTCGGCTGGGTCTTTCTCTGTTGTTCTGTTCCCGCCACGAGAAAGACGCGGGAAGAGGTATGCCCATCGCGCGGAGGATTCGTTAAGAGTTTGTCTCGGTAGGGAACTGTACGATCTTTTCCCCTATTGTATTGAATCAATAAAAAAAAGAGGTCAGCCTCCATGTTAGGGGGTCTTTCGCTTTTGCCAGATCTAGAGAGATACTACAAGTCCTCCGTCCCAGATTCCATCGCCGCGGCCATCTGGTTCACCGGTACTACCAAAAAGTCTCATGCTTACGTTACTGTTACTGATGGTTTTATTATCTTGGACCACGAAGACCCCAGTCGTGCTTCTGGTTTCCATTCCCATCATCATATTGATGATAAATCTCCTCGTGCTCTGCCATAAGAACTTGGAGTCCGTATCATGGTGAAGATAAGGTAAGGCTGTGATTCTTGCTCAAAAAACAGACCGAACGCGTTCGAGTTATTGGCTCGTCCGACCCGGCAGCATTCATGAGTCGCTCGTTCAACTGTCCCTCGGAGACAGGGTCGAGAAGTACCATGCATGGTTGCCCCCCGTCCTTTCTTTCTATCGGTCCCACCCAGCAAGATAGGGCGACGCCAAAAAAAAGGTAAGCGCCTAGCGCGAGCCTTCTTTTTTTTGTTTAGTAAAGTAAAGCTTTGGCTCCCTAAAGACTAAAGAAATGGATAAAAAAGGGGGGGACTTCTGCAACGGGCTATGCCCCCCAAACCAACTGAGGGAAGTCGCATCCGTCCCATCGCAAGCACCTACAATGTCATGATCACATTGGTTTACCCTTGTTTCTTTGGTAGTTTAACGGGCGGTCGCCCCTCCAACAAGAAAAGGTATAAATATGGAAACTTCTCTGCCATTTGGATCGGAGAATTTATGGAGGAAATCGGGTTTTAAATTCCCAGAAACCGCACGATTATATAGCCAAAGGGAATAGGCCGCGCCTAAAATCATCCCAAGCGCTGCTAATGTGGCTACTAAGCTATTTCTTTGGAAAGCTCCTACTAAGATGAGAAATTCCCCGATAAAGCTGCTAGTACCAGGTGAACTCATATTGGCCAAAGTGGAAGAGAAAAAAATGGTAGGGAGATTCGGCATGGTGCTCACTAAACCTCCGTAATATCTAACAAGTCGAGTCTTATGCCGGTCATATAGAACACCAACACATAGAAAAAGGGCTGAAGAAACCAGTCCATGACTTGACATCGGTAGAATGCTACCTCCAATTCCCTGTATGTTCGATAGAGCCAAAGATTCCCCTCCCCCACTGATCGGAGTACGCCGATTACCCCCCGAACCGTACAAGATAGTTACCACCTATCATACGGCTTTCTAACTTAACTTCTTTTTCTGGTCGTTCCGCTCTGTCGATCGATGGTAGTATAAGAGATCTGTAATCCCCCCGACATAATGGTTCCTGCTTCCTACCCATAGTTAGCATTATCTCCCCCGGTCATACTTGAGTATCACATCGTAGACCCCCACCCAAAATCTATCTTCCTTATCAGTGAACCGGAACATAGTGCATAGATACTCTTCGATGCAGCGGGGACGAGACGACGTGACATACTACGATCACGTACAGAAGTGCTGCCCTTCGTCTCGGCAATATGGAACCTCTCAACAGCTCCCGTTCTTTTATGGGGTCCTATCGGGATAGGTAGGCCCAAGCCCTTCCCCTCCCCCATAAGACCCTCTTTCTCTTTCCCGAGGGGGAAAGAGAAAGAAGAGAAGAAAGGAAGCTTTTTTTCTTTCATGTGAACGGCCCTATCTTGTATCGAAAGGTTTTTCGTGCTATACACCACGTTGAGAAAGACCAACTTCCTATGTACCGTACTCTTTCCTTAGCGGCCTCGAAAGGGAGGTCCTCCTTATGATGCTACAGACGGCTGTCCGAAGTGCAAGGGGTAAACTCGGACTCGGATAGGATAGGATTGTGCGTGCCGGGCCCTTCGGGTGTCATATTTTGGCCGAGTTTACCGTACCTCCGGCCCCTATGTTAGGCGGCCATAATATTTTGTTACGTTTTACCGCTGTTACGCCAGAAATAAAAGGTTCCACACGAGCTCCCGTTCTGCGACGTGGTGGCAGGACCGCTAGGGGAGTGGTTCCGGGTGTAGATAGGGTTAAATCTGCAGGGGTCATGCAAATACATAGGCCCCTTCCCTTCTCTTTTGGATGAATGGGGTGGTTTAGAAGGCGCTTTCCGATCTACGGTCCCTCGGAGCGAAGGGTTAGGCAGGTAGTATGGGCCCTCTGACTTCCAGCTATGTGCTGTGCGGCTCCCGCGAAGCAAATGAAGGGAAGCTCGAAGAGCTTACGGGCGAGCTTACGCTTACTCTCAGCCTCTTTGATTGGTAGGCGGGCGGGCTAAGCCTCCTACTTAAGATTCCATTCATAAGGCTAATTTTATGTTGTCGTGATGCTTTGGTTAGGCCGACTACTAAAAAAGGCTACTACTTCTAGCTTCTATAGTGGCCCTTCCCTTTTGGTGTAGTTTTCGTTTGTATTGGTACTGAATGAACATATCAAACAAAGGCGAGCAGTATAAGCCCTTCTCCGGCCTGGGAAAAGCAGCGAACTCTAGAAGCTAGGGCTTTGTTCACCTTTGGACACGAACATTATTCCGTTCTCAGCGGAAACCCGCCTTAGAGATTGAACGGAAATAAGATAAGTCGACCTTCAATCTAAGACAGCGCTCAGCGCTGATAGCTTGTAGTGAACAGCCCCCTTATGAAACCAATCGAAAGTAGCCTTTGGTACTTAAGTAGTTAAGGTTTGGAACCCTTGCAACTATGATAGAAAGCCGTTTGCTTGTTGCCAAACCCTTCGCCTTTCTTTTGAATCAAAGTAGGTCGCGACTGTTGTATTTTAGTCGGTCGGGAGAAGCTACCGCTTCGTAGACAGCTCTGCTTGCTTCTGGCAAAGCTTCTACTTTGCTTGCTTCTCTCGCGCTTGCTTGCGTGAAGGCTTAGAGTCCTTTTCGCTAGGTCCAAAAGCTTTCCAAAAGATCTGATCCAACAGAAATCCCGTCCCGCATATTGAGCGCAGCTGATATGCGGCTACGGCTAGGCGATCATATCATGCCATAAAAAAAACTTGTATATGTATAAAGAGATCCCCTAAATATACAGATAGAATAGGATAGACAGACATTCCATTGATTCTTAGTTTTTGGACTGAAAAAGCTCGTCGATCCAAATGAATCATTCTTCTGGTCTCTCTTCGGCTCCCCGCCCCGAAACTGACCCACGGCACAGCGCCTATTCGCTTCGCGCGCGGGAAGGCAACGAAGTTCAGTTCATGAGACCGCAGCGGAGTGGAGGAGCCGCGACACGAAGTTCCTTACCTTAGCTGGATCTCGCTGGTGTCACCTAAACGGTAGGTAGGCGGCGGATGTGTGACGTTTGGAGTTGTCGTTCGTGCACCTGTCCCCAATGGAAGAATGAGTTCGATTTTCCCCTGCAGATCATGGCCTTACCACTCGGTCCCCGATGGCCAGCGGGGGATTCGGTATAGCAACTCACGTTCGTTTGCGCTGCGCGTTCCCGCGGGACTAGACACATGTTAGCTGTAGGAAGTATGGTTCCGAAAGTGACTTCGGTTCGCCAGTTCAGGCTCAACTCCTCGCTTTACGTTAGCGGACCTACAGGTCGGGCCGGGGCTCCGCGCTCTTTCTTTCTGTGTGGGACGATACCGGGGAGAGAAGGGAATGCGTCGAGGCGGCGAACAAGACAAACTACATTTTGGCTTTTCCCTCCATGAGATGAGCCCAGTGCATTGGACCGATGGATAAGAGAACTGAGTTGGCCTAAAAAGCGCTCGGGCGCTCTACGTACGATGTAGACTCCATCAGATACATATCGATTTATTTCTGATGGATCAAGAATAGATAGTTGTCTCATCAATAGATAAAAATAGGAAAATTCCCCTTATTATTGATAGATTCCCTTTCTATCTCTTTTGATCTATCAGAACAGATCAGGCTATCTATCAATCGATTTGAAAATAGCACGTTCATATCGCTGCTTTTCGTTCATTTCCACCACGAAAACATAGCCGCCATAAATAATAGAATCTAATAAGAAGCAGCTAGAAGCACTCGCTTCACGCCCTTGAATTCTTATTCACGAATGAATTGGGAAAGCCAACAGAAAGATTCGATTCTGACTTCGTAGAGCCGGTGCTGCTGTTGCCTGCGCGTAGGGCCGTACCCCACTCCCGTCCCGGGGCGCTAAGGGGCTTTTGTTTTTGGAACAGACGGCAGTGTTTTGCTGACGCCTCGAATCAAGCTTTTATTGCGACATGCTATGTTTTCTCCCCCATTGCTAGTAGGTTGATGGGTCGCACGCCCGGCACACATGTTTTGGCCTTGTGTGTCCATAACTCAAAATAGGTGACCTAACGGCCGCCGCCCGACTAAACATACCAATAGTCACCAGATTCATATGAGCTACTGAGGAGTAAGCAATGATCTTCTTAAGATCGATCTGTCTTAAAGTGGTCGAGGAAGTATATATTATAGCAATCGCGCTTGAAGTATAAATGAAAGGAGTGGAACAAAGTGTCGCTTCGGGAAACATGGGTATTGAAAATCTTAAAAACCCGTAGGTTCCCAATTTTAAAGGAATTCCTGCCAAGATGACGGATCCTGCCGTAGGTGCCTCTACATGAGCTTCGGGTAACCAAATATGAACTGGTACCATAGGCACTTTGACGGCGAAAGAGGCGAAAGAAGCAATCCATAGAAAGATTTGGCGCCGCTCACTAAATTCTGTGGTTAATGATATTTGTAAATCGGTTGTTCCTGTTTGGAGAAGAATCAACAGAATAGCTAATAGCATAAAAACAGATCCAAGTAAAGTATAAAGGAAAAACTGATATGCTGCCTTGATCTTTCTTTGTCTCGAACCCCATACCCCTATAATAATGGTAGAGTAAGGGGTGGCCCCAAAGCGGAATTGACCGGTGGTGGTTGGTCGAAGCTCCAGTAGGTAGCCACTCCCTTCTCAGAGAACCGTACGTGAGACTTCCGCCTCATACGGCTCCGTCCCGAGCTTCAGTCGTCGGCCTTGGCATTAGACCACTATCTATGCATGTATTTTAAGCCTGGACTCTAGAATCTTTTGCTTCTCGGGTGGTGGCGAACAATGGTGCTTGCGTTGCGGGGGATGCCCGCCCGTAGGCCCCCGGCCTGCTTCCCGCCCGAAAGAACCGCTCACTAGCTAGCCGGACTAGTGAGGGCCTATCTGGAGACATACTTAAAACCATGCCTTTCGAACCGAACGTAACGCCCGTCTTCCAAATCAAAAGAAAACGGGCTCGTTGGCAAAAAAGATGGAGTGCGACCTGTAGAGCACATGTAAGGCACGGTCGGGTTGCTCACGCAGCGGATCTCTCTATCTATAGATAGAGAGAGAGGTGTGAAAGTAATAGCCTTTTATGGCCGCCCCCCGACTTACGGCCTTTACGGTACTACTACTGTGATGTGAGCGGTTAAAATTGGTTTTATCTTCCCAATCATCCTGGCCGGAACTTGTACGGAGGTAAAAGTTTGTAACTCTTTTCTTATCAAAATATTAAGGACAGGACCCTACTCTATTCTATTCTCGAACCCTCTGCCGAGCTCTACCCTGCCCTTTTGAAGGGGAAAATCAAAATGTCTCCATCTGCTGCCAACAGTCTTTCTTCGGAATTTTACTAAACGGGTCGATCCTCCCTCCCTTTATTTTAGCAACTTATCCTAAGGTCTCCTCGCCAAGAACTCCCCGGCGACGACAGAGGAAGCAACCCGCCTGCTGTGGCGGGGCGGCTTTTTTCTTTCACAATAAGACCTGGACGATTATCCCTACCCTCGGTAGCTTACGAGTTTACGTCCATCCCTGGTCGGGTACAGTTTCCTTTCGATTTCTCCCTTGTAGCCGTTACCCGAATTCGCGCAAGTGTGTCCACACCCCCCCAACTGACTTGACGAGGAATCCATTCTCGCGAACAAACACAACCCCTACACACACCTAGGAGCACCCCTTCCTGCATATCCATACAAGACCCGAGTAGGCGGGTCGAGGTCCTACAAGGTACCCACTACTCGGAGTACCCTCCCAAAAGGAAAAAGATGTGTCTGTCAGGTTCGGTTCTTCTTAGTTGGGTTGGGCGGGTTCGACCAGAAATGCTATGCTTACACACAAGACTACCCCTCTTCCCGAAAGCTTCGCGGGGACTACTTTACGAGACCGCCCGTAGGGGGTTTACTGCACAAGGCCCCTGCAGAGGAAAAGCTTTATCCCAGCGAATAGAAGATGTTCAGCTCCGCACAACATAGGGATTAGCACACTTTCGGGAAGAACATAGAATAGTAGAGGATCCAGCATGCAGAACACGGCAATCATTAGAAATTCACGAATTAGAGATGCTGTAATATACTCTTTCCCATAACTTCTCATACCAGACCAACCCACTAAAATGCAAATAGGGATCAGAAATGTGGTCAATATCACGAAGAATAAAGAGATACCGTCTATACCCAAATAAAAATTTATGTTTTCATAAGGAAGCCATCGAAGGCTTTCCACAAATTGAAATTTGGCCGTAGAAGGATCGAATTGTATCCGAAGAACAGGGGGATACAAAAAAGTAATAAGAGAGACGCACAGACCAATCAATCGTATCGGTCGTATTCTTGAATTTGGAATGAAAAGAGGAGTAATGCTTCCTAGCACGGGACACAGAATAAGACCACTTAGATCAGAATAGCATTCACAGAAATGTTCTAACATAGAGTAGAATCGAACATTGAAGAGATTAATTGACAACAGTAAAAAGATGGGCGCCTAATTCCAATACAAAATACAATAGGGGTCTATCCGTGCAAGTCAGCTGAACACCGTGATTGATGAGTGGGTAGGTGGGTTAGGTGCACCTCTCGCCCAGTGGGAAGTAAGGAGGCTAGTCCCCCCCATGAATGAAGAAGTATTGGGCCCCCTTCCCGCGTATGCGCTTTTATTTAGATTCTTGAATTACCAATGGAGAATCTTTCTAAAAAAAGATCTCTGGCAAAACGCAATTCGTCGAAGGGAAAAAAAAAAGAAAAGAAAGAAAGGGAAGTTTTTTCTTTCTTTCAATCCAAATAAGAGAACAAAGAAAGCACTAAAAAATGAAAGTTAGATAAAGAAGTGTCGTCAGTAAAAACTAGCACTAGACTTCTTCCCCCCTTTCAACTTTTCCTCTCTCCTTTTGTTTGTGCTTCCACCCGGGCTTTTCATTCTGTTTTATAGAGACCCGAGGATATTTTAATAATAATAAATGTAGAAAGGTGAGGTACTTTCCCCGGCATACGGAAAAAAATCCAGGATGACGGCTTTCAAAAGACGAGTCAGGGACGGGGAGAGGGAGGCTCTCGAAACCAAACGAGACTAAAAAGAACGTGAGAATTAGCACCATTCATATGAGTGCTTTTGTCTCTTCGAGACAACAAAGGGCAGCCCTCTCTCTATCTCGGTCTCGGTTTAGCATCATATATCGATCTGGAGAACATTTTTTTTTGGTTGTAGTGCGGATTGGATTAAGGAGCAGCTCCTCCATGCTGTGGAGGTGGGGGCTGTCGCCGCCTGATAGAGGCAGAAGCGGGGGCACCGGAGCTATCTGCGTCGAGTCTTTCGATTGAAAGAGGAAGGGAGACAACTCAAATGCCATGCCAGCGCAGAAATAGAAAGGGTCGTGCTTCAAAGTGGAATTCTTCTAAGATCCATTGCTCGATTTTGCTGCATGCTCTGCTCCCACAAAATGCAAGAGAGACTTGCGAGGGCAGATCCGGGTTGATTGGTCCGGAAAGTCATGGGAGAGGGAGGCTAAGTGAAATTAACATACTGGTGCTATTCTACTTTCTTATGAATTACGCACGGCACATTTTATATATCTCCTCCGTCTACAAGGCCGTTAAGGGCTTAGCTTACAGCACAGCGTGTTTGCCACCGCGCTGGCTCTGGCAGTGCATTGCCCTTTACCGTAAGAAGTCCGAGAGGTACGACTCTTCGATTAGAACGCTCCATATCTCGTGACACGCGGAGCGTGGCATTTCATTTTATAAAGTTCGTATAACTTCAAAAGATTCATTCTTTATAATTATATAATTATTATATAAATATAAAGAAAGTACCATTCAATCAAAGGGTGCATTGCCTCTTTGAGTGAAGAAGAGAAGGGCTTTGTATAAACACTCTTGAGCCATGTTCGTCGCCCTAGGCTTACCATTATTAAATTTCATTCTATTGATTGGTTCTAGCTCCAAAGAACATATAGATGGAGCTATGTCGTACGTACGTCTCGTTGACTAAACGATCAGGTATACCACGTCACGTACCATCCCCTCTTTCCATAGAGGAGAGATAAAGAAAAGATATAGTGATCGTGCCTAAGACCTTGTTCGTTTCTACTTGACGTTATTTTCCTCGGTTTTCACATAAGGTAGCTTGGGTTTTTGGTGACAATTCGAGCAAGTTATCTTTTCAATTTAGCCTTTCTTCGCCTTTTCGAACTACGAATGACTTGATCTTGTCAGAAGGTACGTAGGCAAGCTCGAATGGAACCCCAGTCATTAACTTATGAAAGGAAGATAAATCGTAAAGCATACAAAACACTAATCCCTGTCCTGACTGCCGAGAAGAGAACGACAGACGTAATCATAGGGTATTTCTAATTATACGATTGGAAAAGAAACCACATCTAATAATAATAATTCCATTTTCCAATCGGGGGCGATCCACCTGTAACAAGATTCACTCGAGAAAAGACAAAGACATTCCATGGTAAACGGAAGTGGTCGAAACTTTGGGATCTAATTCAATATCGACAAGCATATCAACAAGTAGGAATCGAACCTCCGACTAGTCAGTTAACATACCTAAGTCCACTCCGCGCTCTCTTTCTCTTTATTTGTCTTCTTCTTATTTCCTTTCCACTCCTTTGAATATGGTATCCCTTCTCCTCCTTTATCGATCTTTCTCCTTAGCTTTGACGGGAAGTCAGTCTGTTCCGTGGATTTGATCAAGCAAGCTAGCGAGCCAAAGGTTGTACCTGTGAACCAACCCCCTAAAGCGAAATAGGCACAAGGAGATTTTACTCGTTGGTGTCAATTAGGTGGTCTGTGGACTTTTGTTGCTCTTCATGGCGCTTTCGGATTAATAGGTTTCATGTTACGTCAATTCGAGCTTGCTCGATCTGTTCAATTGCGACCTTATAATGCAATCGCATTCTCTGGTCCAATTGCTGTTTTTGTTTCTGTATTCTTGATTTATCCACTAGGTCAATCTGGTTGGTTCTTTGCGCCTAGTTTTGGCGTAGCAGCTATATTTCGATTCATTTATCAAGGGTTTCATAATTGGACATTGAACCCCTTTCATATGATGGGAGTTGCCGGTGTATTGGGCGCTGCTTTGCTATGCGCTATTCATGGTGCTACCGTAGAAAATAGTTTATTTGAAGACGGCGATGGTGCAAATACATTCCGTGCTTTTAACCGGCTGAAGAAACTTATTCAATGGTCACCGCTAACCACTTTTGGTCATAAATCTTTGGGGTTGCTTTTTCCAATAAACGTTGGTTACATTTCTTTATGTTATTTGTACCAGTAACCGGTTTATGTATGAGTGCTCTTGGAGTAGTTGGTCTGGCCCTGAACCTACGTGCCTATGACTTCGTTTCTCAGGAAATTGGAGCAGCGGAAGATCCGGAATTTGAGACTTTCTACACCAAAAAGATTTTCTTAAACGAAGGTATTCGTGCTTGGATGGCGGCTCAAGATCAGCCTCATGAAAACCTTATATTCCCTGAGACCACGTGGAAACACTCTTTAATGGAACTTTAGCTTTAGCTGGTCGTGACCAAGAAACCACCGGTTTCGCTTGGTGGGCCGGAAATGCCCGACTTATCAATTTATCCGGTAAACTGCTAGGAGCTCATGTAGCCCACGCTGGATTAATCGTATTCTGGGCCGGAGCAATGAACCTATTTGAAGTGGCTCATTTCGTACCAGAGAAGCCTATGTATGAACAAGGGTTAATTTGACTTCCCCACTATGCTCTAGCCAGGGATGCATTTAGTAAAACCGATTGTATAAGTATAAGCGCTAAGCTTTGCTTATCCGTTTACCGGCTAACTACATTCGTTTGCCAGCCTTGCTCGTGATGAGCTATTGGGCATGACACGAACATATGCCTTGACATTATCCTAAAATTACCCATTCAGTCTGTAATCTTCTGGCGAAAACGATAGGCATTGAGATTTCGACTCTCCCGTGGTCGAGCAAGGAAACCTTGAAAGGGGGCGGAAAAGCGCGTTATCGTCTTGACCACAAATCCCCACCTAAATTAGGTTAGGACACAGTCATTCATGTAATGTCAGCCTATAAGTTTAAGATAAATTCATTCTTTTCAGGTGATTTCTTTTTCCCTCCCTCAAGTGGTATACCCTTGTTTAACCGACATGTGAGATTGTATTCTAGAGATTGTCTCGGAGAAGAAAGGAACTGAGAAAACATAATAACTCGATCTTAAACTTACATAACGCTTATGCTATTTGAATCTCTGCCTTCTGAGGGCGAAATGAGAACATTGACATTCAATCTGGCATATTCTCTTACGAAATTATGTTCTTAGGTCGATCAGCCTGATTGATGCGTTGTACCATCCACTGCCTAAAAGAACTACCCTTTGGTAAATAAATCCTAAAAAAATTCCAGGTAAAGTCCATTTATGTTCAAATCTCTAGTGTAGTGGCTGCTTCCTCTACAACTACATCATAAGAAGAAGGGAAGGCGACCTGGCTGACTTGATTCTTTGTTGAGCTTGCCTATTTCCTTGTGTTCTACGCTTTAACTGGAACCAGTGCTTTTAGAGTTACTTTCCCACCATCTTCGGTAAGGGGTAGCTCGTCAGTACCAGGTGTTGATTTTGTCACGTCTTTCAGTACTCGGACTGAAGTCAAGTACATCAATCGGTATAAGGGCTCCGCATTTCTGGGCACCTCTCAGTTCAGTTATCCGGAAATTCAGCAGGAAGATCTCTAGATGGCAGCTAGCTGAGAACCCGAATGAATCTCCTGCGCCTCTATCATTTGGCCGAGAAAGGCTTGGCATAATATGAGAGGATAGAAGATAGAAGAAGGGGGCGCTTTATGATCGATTCACTCGGATGCCATACCTAAATATAACTCCTATTCCGTTGCTCTTGACCCTTGCCCCTGCCACAGCTTGATAAAACTCCTAAAAGCATCCTTTTTCTTATTATACGATACTGGTGCCACGGTCACAAGAAAGGAAACTGAATAGTCTATCGATAGGCCGTCTTTCTTTACCATTATTTCTCTCCTTCTTTGGGTTGGCGATCTTGACCTTTTTTTGTCTCCTTCAACGCTAGTGTCTTGATACCCGAAGCCTAGGTAATCAGTCTACTACTCTTCTAATGGCTACGGTACCTATTCCTATGGGCTACGGAAAAAGCAAAGAGAATAATTCTTATGCAATGCAGTATGACTACCTATTTCGACTCTTATGTCTTCAATAGGGGAGATCCTTGGGTCAGTATGAAACCCAACCAATAGAAGCCCCATCTGGCCTTGGACTTGAATTCCCATGTCCGTAGCCCTAAATTGAGAGGAAGAATTGCTTATACAAGCCAAGCGTCAATGCCACTTCCTAGCTAGGGCATAGCTCTTAATTGTTTTCTTCTTTTCCTTGCTTCGGTGAAGATGCTTTTCTTTTATTTGTTGGCACATATCTCTTTTCGATTAAATCTTTTAGGCCAGACTAAGGCTCGGGGCTCTCTACCTATTCCAAATCCTGAAACCCTTGTCTTCGTGTATTTTGTTTGAAAGGTTTCCACTCCAAAGACTAAATCGCTATTTCCTTCTCTTCGGGAGCGACTTCCTCTGAAGTTCTATCGGTCTCACCTCTCAATTGAACTAAAAGCATTCCCACAGAAGCGGAGCCAATCACACCTGAGGAAGACCTTCTTAAGACAGGCGTAATCGGTGCCCCCGACCCGAAGAGATAGAGTGAGTCTTTCCTATATTATTAGAATCTGAGTTCCCGAAGAGCTATAGGGAGTGGAAGCCAAAAGCCGTAAAAGCCGCATCTTGAAGTCGATCTCAAAGGGTGCCTTACCTAAAGATATTGAATGTCGGCGTAAAGCCGCGTCTTCCAAAAGACTTTCATCTTTATCTTTTGTCTACGCGAAGCGGGAAAGAGCTCCTATGCCATCCTCATCAAAATCCAATAGTAAGTCAAGATCTCTTCTACCCTGGTAAACTCGTATATAAAGATAAAGAAGAAGGCCAGTTGTACGAAACTTATTATTACAAAAAAGAATCGGATGCCTTACTTAAAGCTGCCAGGCGCAGGCAAAGTGTGAACCAATTCCGGGTGACGGGTGCCAAGTCGTATAGCTTTGGCCTTTCCATCGTACTCCTCTTGAGGCCCTCAAGGCTGACACTCGCTTGGTCTTAATGGTAACTGACCCGGACAATTCTCAATATCATCTAAATTCAAATTGAGTATAAAAGAGAAAATATAATATATAAATCAAGTCACTCTATTAGCTAGAAGAACGTCTCTTTTGGCCCTCGCTATAGATTATGCCTTTCCCTTGGCACTTGAAAGAAGGGAATCCGGTGTGAATGCTAGCTCCGCTCCAAGGAATAGCCTTAGGTCTGAGCTTGACTATGGAGAGTTTTATTTCGTAGGAACTTTTTCTTCCTTAGTTGCCCCCTTCAAGGGCTTTTCTAGGTTGCCCGCGGCTTCCCGAAGAAAGAGATTGTTCAGGGCGAACAAAGGGCGTATTGACTTCAATAATAGAGGTACAGGGCGGAAGACCAGAGTAAGCGCATTCGGAAGAGTATCATAGACTACTGGTAACCGAAACCTGCGCTGCAGAGGCTTTGGCGGGGAAATCAAATAAGTCAAGCAGGAAAGGCCAAGGTCCTACTAGTGAATTCAAATAACGGGGGTAACTTTCCAAGGGACAATAACGAAAGAAAAGCAAGAAAGGGTTCATCCAGTTGCTGGAGCGACAGGGTTCGTAACCGGGTTCCAAGTCCGGTACGGGGAACTAAGTTGAATAAACTGAGACTACAGTGCGATAAGGGACGAAGGTGCTAGCAAGGGCGAACCGATACCGCAGCTACTTAGACTCGCTACAGGTATTCCGCTCGTTGGTTGGAAAACTCAGTAGTATCGCCAAAGAAGGGCGGTCTTTCTTCAGTTTCCTTAAGGAATGAAAAGAAGGGTGCTCCTACTCCTAGTTAGTACGTGAGGAAGGAAGGAGCGAAGCAGCTCGACTGAAAGGAGAGGAGCGAAAGGGAGAGGAAGGCAGACGGTATGGAATCCGAAGCGTAGGGTGAAAGGAATAGATGTAGGGGAAGAAGAGCGAAAACAGACAGAGACGCGAGACGGGAAGAAGCGATAAAAGACTTCCTCTAAAGGGTAAGTAATTTAGAAGTTCCTATCGCTTCTCCTGGGACAAGGGAATAATCAATCAAATCAATAAAGGAAAGGGAATTTAAATGATTGATTGATCAAGGTCGTACCGGACATACCTTCAAGGAAGGGATATAGTTCATAAAAGCACGCTGTCCCGTATCGAGTTGTTCCCCTACAGATCGAAGGGTGGGCGTAAGCACTTCACCCGTAAGACCTTTAGAGTATATTTGATAAAGAAAGAATAAAGACATGGTTGAAACCCTTTAGAGTATATTTTTGAACCAATCCTTTCAGTCTCACTTTTTCCCTTTAAATAGTAAGTATTGCTTCCGAGCTTCTTCCCCGATCCAAAAAGTCTCGTGTCTTCTTACCCTCTTTCTATGTATTGGATTCGAACCCGATAACGGTGTAATAGGACTGGTACCCTACAGACAAAAGATAAAGACTAAAGGGAGAAAGCCCCGGGATTGGATTTGCTCTTC
>SRSM01000058.1:295000-300000 GCA_019593545.1 Apocynum venetum | reverse complement strand
GGACTCATCGCTAACAGTGTCAAAGTCAACAGCTTCAAAAAAATAAGGGAGACCCGTTCTCGTTCTGAGCGAGAAGAGAACTCAAAACAAGGGCGTAAAGCAACTCGTCTCTAATAGAGCATGTTGTTCGGAGTCAAGATCAAGAAGGGCGCGCTTTCGAATTAGCGAAAAAAGAAGGGAAGTGCACTTTGCCCTGAACGAAGGATTTTTCCTTTGTTGAGACAGAGCTAAGCACCAACTAGATCGCCTGTGAAGAAAGTAGGCACAAAGACATTTCTAAAGAAAGAAGGCAGCAAGCAAGGACATGAGGATAGAGGCTTCGGATTCCTTATCACTATCCGAAGAAAAGAGATCGAACTGATAATTGGAAGAGGAGACAGAGCACGTAGCTCAGCTCTTTATGGCTAATTCGGGAAGTGTGAATCGACGAGTTGGGCTATTAGCAACCTTTCAAGCCCCCCCTGCCACCTCTTCTCCCGTAAATCCCATAGAAAGACTCCTGTATTCCAAACGGAAAGGAGGGGCCAACTGCTGATCGCCCTGCAGTCACGAATAGCCAGCCTTCAATATCTTGTCTATAAGTCGGGTGAGGACTAGCTCTCTTAGGGTGAATGTTGAAGTGTAGCTACGCCCCGTAAGGTCACTTTACCCGAATACCTTACTTACATTGAACTACCCTCGACTTGATCCATCCCAATGATGGTAGGTAGGCAACTCTTTTCCGAGAGCGCGGTTGAGAAAGATTTTTATTGAACCCCTTGTTCTATCAAACCAGACTATTTCACTCCTGGGACTCTGTCCGCTTCCCTGAAGTAAGTCTTACCGCAGACGTGACATTTCACTATAAAAATGAAAGAGTTAAGTTAAATCGATAGGTTGAGGAATCGAACCTTAAGGCTTCAACACATAGACCATTTGCACCAGTAGCGAACTCAGTACAGGTGGAGTTGCGTGGCCTATTCATCTTCATCCTAGATTCGCTCGTTAACTGGATGAATAAAAGGAATTAAGGGTAAGAAGGAAAGGGTAGCTTGGATTTCAGATGTTGACGTAAAAAAAAGTCCTTTGCTTAAGCCGCAGGGCTCAAATACCTGATATCAAGATCAAAGGCATACCTGACTCCCGAATGGAAGGAAAAAGAATGCCCTCTCCAACTACAAACCATACGGCCCTAAAAGTAAAGTTTTCCATGGTTCTTTTTGGCTCTTTATGAAAGTATGAAAGATTGTTGCTAAGCCTACCCTCCCGGGCGCACCTGATTAGCCACTTACTCTAGTATGAATTGCGTCGGATCGAACACCTTAAAATGGGAACCTGCAAAGCCGTTCCATTACTCATTGATCGTTAACCATAAGATTGGTTGACTAACTGCCGGATTTTACATTACACCTTCACAAGGGTGTGATCAACTCAAGCGGGTCTTTCGGGCGGGGATCCTAACCAGTACCTACCATGCCCCCGAGATTCCTCAGTACATATGGGTTGGTGCTTAGTCTGTCAATTCTATTTCAACAAAGGAAAAATCCTTCGTTCCGCTTCTTGCCGATGAGCTTGTGGTAACAGACTTATCTGCCTACTCCATAAACTAAAGAAATTGCGCCAGTGATGTTATTTTCGATTATCGTAGATGAAGTCAGGGCTTTTCTCGCTTCCCTTCTCTTATGAATAGGCATTTTTCTCCTTGCTAGTCATAGGCTAAACTCTTTCACCTCCTTCTAGAACTAGCTTGTCTTTGTTGTTCGATGGGCCGGAGGAAGAAAGGGGCGCTTTAAAGAAGAGGACTTCGCTGTAAAAGAATAAGATCAGGACTGCAAGTTGCGCTTTCCCGCTTGCAAGGTTTCAAGCTAACTACAGGATTTCCTTCAACGCTAGTGAACTAAAGATTTGCTTTAGCCATTGCCTTGAGATTGGACGCAAGAAGGAATAGAACATATTTCCGAAGCTTAGGGGGAAATCTTCTGCTTTTGGCCCTAGAACGTGGTATGGTAAAGGGGCTTGATAACTTTTGTCTTCTTTAAGGCAAGTGCAAGTAAGGTAAGCTGCTCTGTCTGTTTTCGTAAATCGACCTCGACTAATAGAATAGGGGGCAGACTTCACATCCGGAGAGGAAGCAAAGGCTAAGGAAAGGAACAATCGGGATGAGCCCGAATGAGATCCCAGATCGAGAAAGCAAGGTCAAAAGAGTGCCTTCAACTCTTGGTCGGCAGGTATTCCGCTTCCCCCTGTTCCCTGCCCGATCCAATTGGTCCGACCAACAAGCCTATTTAATAGATTGGCTCTTGTTCTTGTCCTGCAGAGATTGGCTTTTGCTTGCCCTGCAACTTAACTTGGTCAAGTGCTTTTCATTTTTGCCTCTTTAAATAAGGTTTTTATCACTTACTTGCGTCAGTAAGGAAGCGAAGCTGTTTAAGCTTAACTCCGCTAAATTAAATAGGGCTATTCACATAGCGAGAGGGAAAGGAGGGTTCAGCCACTAGACTAAACTACTGCAGTGAGTAGCTTTATGCTCTTGAATATGATTCTCACTGGGCAATCAGAAATTCCTCACTTCATACAGTCGTAAGGCTTCCAAGTCTTACGTCTTACTAGTTCAACTGTCTGCCGCATGCGTGTGTACTTCATTAGTGTGATCTGGCAACTGAAATACATGGGCTATGGCTATCTTCTATTAGAAGCTATGCCCTTCACGAGTTTATCTTATATTTAAGGATAATAAGGTGCGCTCTTCTTGGATTGCTATTGCAGCTTGGCTTTCTTGTCTGTTATTAACCCAATGTCTCTCCTGTCGCTTTGATTTTTATTGCTTTAATGAATATCTCATTCTTGTTTTCCTTATAGTCTTAGTCTTATAAGAGAGTGAGTGACCTACTAGGAGTACGGTTCACGGCTTTGCCCAAATTGGTTGCTATGCTAGAATAGGTTGTGAAAGAAGGCAAGTATACTGACTTGGCTCTTTTAAGGACAACTTCCCCTTGTTAATGTACGAGCAGGAGACTAGAATAAAGATGCCATGCTATAGGAACTGAATTGCCAATATGTATATCAAGATATTAAGTATGAAAGGGATCCCCTAATGCCCATATTAGCGAAATCTTACTCAATGGGAACTTCACTCAAAGCTGGGGAAGGGGATGCCCCAGAAGAGTCCTTTCGGCTAGAACATCATTAACGAAAGAGCGATCTATGCTTTACGAAAACGACGGAAAGTAAACTCTTTTGATTACCCGGGTGCTAAAAAAAAGTAATTCTTTATTAACATTAACAATAGCAATAAAGGAAAAAGAGAGAGATGGGTTCAGGCCTGCCTCAACGGCATAAGATGAATATAAAAAACCAAGCGCTAACTGAAACAGGGGTCCTTAAGTCAGGTTTTTACTAAATAAAGAGGGCCTACGAGGCGCCTGGAACAGGTGCTAATGGAACTACTGGAGCGAGTACTACTGGTTGAACTCTTCTCGCCAAGACTGATACTACTCTTCCTGTTGGAGCTACAACCACTGGAATTGGCTAAACTCTTACTTGACCTGGTACAAAAGCTAGGTCTCGTGGGCAAGCTTACGTGGATCATACCAGGGGGCTCCCCTATCAAATCTTTTGCCGGTACCATCCTTATCCAAAAAGATGGTTATATTCTAATTTTTTTGATTAGCTTGAAGTGAATTTCCAACCTTACTCAAATAGGGAATAGATCGCAGTTCTTAAACTGTGGTAGAGCGGTTGGTTGAAAACTAACTGGTCGTAGGTTCAATTCCTGCTTTTGTTGATGTGGTGAAAGTCAAAGTAGGCGTTCGTCCTACTAAACTAAACGAAAAGTGTTAGACCTTAACGGCCTCTATTTAATCGCTTCACGTCTGGACTACCTGAAATAAGAATAACATTGCCTGGAACTGGAAATGAAATGGCTGTTACTGGTCGGGATCGTGTCTATATGTATATAAGACCGGAATGGGAACCGCTTTTGGTAAGATATCAGGTGAAAGAAAAATGGCATTGGTGGCCACACCCTCAAGGTCCACTACACGCGAAAAGAAAAGTGAAGGAGCAGAAGATGATTTGTCATGTTGGACCGTGTCAAACTATGACCGCTAACAAGAATCTAATGACTTTACCCATTGGAGACTCTAGGATAATGCGCTCGCCAGATCGAAAGCTAGTGTAACGAGGAGGGCTTCACGGATCAAGGATTTTACGTTGGCGGATGCTATTATGTACTCTACTGTACGAGACATACGATTTGTTACGCTAACCTGCTTATTGATTGGGTACGGCTTAGCAGGTTTACAGCCTAATCCGCCTGGCGAGCTACGCTTTTGAGTTTCTTACTCGAACTGATATCGGAAAGTATTAACTCAACCGGTACTGGAGAGACTCTTCCCAGGTGAACTCTTCCTGGAGGAAGTCTTCCCTGGTGGGAGCGAACTGAGATTCTTATTCTCTTAATGAATGCGCTAAAGAAAAATACTCGTATAAACATACTTCGATAGTGTCCAGGGTTTTCTAAGATGAAAAAGGTCCGTTGAGCGCCTCATGGCTATGTCATAATAGATCCGAACACTTGCCCAGGATCGACTTCCAGATCATAATAGCTCTAGTGAATAACTAAAGAAAATAGATAGATGGAAGATAGAAAAGAAAGAAACGAATTCTATAAATTTCTCTCAATGGTTCACTAATTATTTGACTGTTGGCGGGTCTCTTTGTATGTGTTGTCCGGAAAGAGGAGGACTCAATGATTATTCGTTCGCCGTAACCAGAAGTTCCAATTTTTGTAGATAGGGATCCCGTAAAAACTTCTTTCGAGGAATGGGCCAAACCGGGTCATTTCTCAAGAACAATAGCTAAAGGGCCTGATACTACCACTTTGATCTGGAACCTACATGCTGATGCTCACGATTTCGATAGCCATACCAGTGATTTGGAGGAGATCTCTCGAAAAGTATTTAGTGCCCATTTCGGCCAACTCTCCATCATCTTTCTTTGGCTAAGCGGCATGTATTTCC
>SRSM01000058.1:277500-287500 GCA_019593545.1 Apocynum venetum | reverse complement strand
CTTGGTATGCTAAGATTGGTATTACGCGATTAATCCACTCACTTGGCTAGAAAGAGAGCTTCTAGCAAAGAGTTCAATCGATAGCTTGAGAAAGATAAGGGAATTTATCTTAAAAGTCTGCGAGGCATGGAAGCCAAAGCAGACCAGCACTTTTTATTCATTAATAGCCGTTACATACATGGGAAGTACATCCAATAGGAAGCTTACGCACACATAGACAAAGCAGCCAAACAATTAAAAACAAGATTCACACACACAACTAAACACAACATTACAAAGTTAACTAAAAACATATTAAGTGAACAAAAGACATAGAACAACATGAAACATAACAAAGAAAGCCATGCATTAAAACACACTCGACGGACTCTTCTCCTCTAGTTGCCACCATTTCCTCCATGGGGGTTTGCTGCTGCTGCGACAACTAGTTCTTGCCGCTCGAGGAGCAGAGCCCTCTTCCTGTCTTCCAGACCGCGAATGCGGTCCCTGATCCTTTGCATAGCTTGTCCTACTCTCTCCGGATCGAGAGCAGGCGGATGCTCCCAGAACAGACCCAGCCGAAACTCCTGTCTACCCTTTTCCTCCTCTATACGTCTAACTTCACCTTCAATTTGAGTAAGTCTCACAATGGTAGCTGGCTCCATATCTTCCTTTGCTTTGCCAAATAGAGAAAGAAGCTTCTATTTATAGGCGTTGGGGGCCCTTAACCCTTTCTTATTATGCTTAAGGCCCTTTCTTATTATTAGTCAGAATTCTTATCTTGGTTCCGTAACATGGTTCAAACCTGGCTTTTCATGAATATGGAACCCCATCCACTAGATTTTGCTGAATAATTGTCCTTTCCCCGTACGGATTTTAGTACGAAAGGCCCACCCCAAAGAGCGAATAGGACTTTCTTTTTCGCGGGTATCGCCACGCGGCTTAATCCCGATCACTCCCTCAAGAATAGGAAGCAATAATAGAGCGAATCCGTCAGAGAGTACTCCCCTTTCTTAAGAGATAGAGCAATCGTCACTCGACAGCTCAAAACTGACCAGTACAAAACCATGTGATCTGTCCTCGTTTACGTACCCCACTGGCACTAGCCTAACGCCCTGCCTACTCGTCTTTAACTGGCTTATTTGTACCCAGCTACATGATGGAAGTCCCCTCGGCCAATCGTCACTCGACAGCATAGTCCTTGCTTAACTTGATTGATCTGATCAGACGCTTGCTTTTTCCCAGCAAAGGTACCGTTTACAGCTCAATCCGTAAGTTCACACTAGTCAGTACAGCTTTTTTTTAATTTAGTTTAGTGAAGAAGTTTATAAAAGAAGAAAGTGACAAAAAAACTTGACGGAAAGCTCTATGGGCCGAGGTTGTAGCTCAAACCTTTTGTGGGCCTTCTTGCATGGACTTGGGCTTGCTTTGATGATGGGTAGGTGTGGTCATTACGTGTCCAGCATTTCATACACAGCCCAATCGAGGGCACAGCTCCTACTCGCTACTCCTTCTGCTACTTTCGGCCTAACAATCATCCTGGGTCCTTTTGGGTTAGCTGACTGCTCTTTCACGAATCCAAGCGAGGTTATTCCAGTGGCTTTTTCGGCTCTTTCGGGTTCAGGTTTGAATGAATTCACAGCTATTGAATCAGCTGTTGGCATATCAGCTCTTAGGACAACTAGGCTTCTTTGCTGAATAAATAGTTAACCCACACACAGAATAGGCTGCTTGAGACTAAGCCTTGACTGGCAATAACCGCTAGTTGGAGTTGCCGGTTCTTTTAGTATTTAGTAAGAATCCATTAGGAGGGATGTTTTTTTCCCTAAAGAGTCACACATTAACGGAGGGTAATCCAATCCTTATGTCTTTCCTTCCGGGCAAAGAAGGTAAATCGGGAAATCAAAAAAAGGGTTAGTTCCTAATGGCTGAATAAAGTATAAGTTTCCCCTATTTTCAAAGCAGTGAAAGTGTTCTTTCCTGTTCCTAAAGCCAGAAATGCCTGGTAAGGAAGAACTGATTCGGAGTTCTTTTCCCTGAAGGGAGAATAAGGGCCATGCCCGACTCGGAACTTAACTAACTGCTTAAATTACCTGGGTGGAGAAAGATGCCCTAAGCTAAATAAATTAAACTGGCAAGCAAGTTCCTAGGTCTGTATAGATACCTATACTTATAATGATAATGAGCTACGCGCATCCGCAGTACGATCCCGCTTTCCTTTGCCACTCAAGTGTACTTCGTGCTTAGGCCCCTTCTTCCCTTCCCTAATTAAAGGATAAGGGGGGAGTGTAGGTTTCCCGGAAATGTAGGAAAAGTTCTTTCTTATACTTTTCCCGCTCATCGTCAGTCTTGTTAAGTACCTGACAGACCTCAGGCATTTGGAATGAAGTGCTGGATAGAAAGCTTGGCTATTTTCGAATATCCCAACGAAATTGGGATATAGGTGTTAAAGGCATTCTTGATTAAGAAGTTTCATGGCTCTTATCTTAGGATGCCAATCTTGCGCCCTATCGTTTGAGTCATCTCTCAGTCCTATGGAATGGAAATCCACTTTTCTCTCACATACATTGGTATAAATGCGAATCGCACTACTCAAAAAAGAAAGATTGAGCCGGTGGTCTTTGTAGCCCGTCTTATTCCCTTTAGAAAGGGGCGCTCAAGCCCGTACTTCGGTAAGTGGAAAGAGGAGTCCTATTTTTATTTAATAAAGGAGTTCTGAAAGGATGAACAGCCACGGCCGATATAATTGGCAAACTGTCACTTAAGAAGTAGCTTGACACCTTCATTCCCCGATGAAAAGCGACCAAAGATAGGTCAGATGCTGGAACTACAGGAGCAGCGTATAAAGAGTTCTGGCTTTAAAATTAGCTCTGAAAAGAGGGTGAGTGTTGTCTATATTTCTTCTCCTTCCTTTCTCTATTACTGATCGGCGGATTCAGAGTTGATCATTTCAGTCCCGATTGTTCTTAATTCCATAAGGCCCATATCATATGATGCTAGCGGAGAAGAATTTCTTCGTTGATTGCAAAAGCTCGCCATTCTCAAATCCTTTATTGGCTATAGCGTCTTATAAAATTGGAAAATGAACGACCTAGAAAGCAAGAATATGGGATCCTACGGTTAGGGTTGATGAAAGCTCTGCCTAAAGGTAGGCCTTGCCTGTAGATAGGAATCAAGTTAAATGAATACTCGGGAGAAGAAGAGCGGCAAAAACTCTTTCAAGAGTAACCATCGACCACGTATTGACACCAGCGAAATAGAGAACTTTGGATTTAATTCCCTTGTATCTTAGTCACCGCTTCTTTCTTTGTTTCCTGTATCGCTGGTTTGCTAAGATTTTTTTGTCCCAACCTAAACAGATTCTTAACCTGAAGAGGAAATTAGTTGGAATCATTTCATTCTGTCTATTCAACTACCCCACCTTTCGATGGCAAATCCCTAACTACTTTCTATGCTTGAAGAGTGAGGATCCCAGCCTACCATCTTTTTGTAGGAGTGACTTCTCTCCCCGTGCATCTTTTCTATCCATAGATGCATCCCGATTTCAGTACATACCACATTCGTGAACATAAGCTCCATTGCTTCTTCTCAAGCAGGGGCTGAATTCTCTCTCATATCTTATAGCCGCTTGCCTACCCCATTTTGATTTCGATAGATTAGGTATAACGAAAGCTGGCTTGACCATGAGGCCATGACTATTGGAATCTTACAGGAAGCAACCGCTGTACCCCGCCTTCTAGCTCTTAGATTTTGAGGAAGGAGCGATCTCTGCTACTTTAGTTATTGCTATATCTTTCGGTCGTTGGTCCCCGGCCTCCTCTTAAACGGGTAATGCAACTATTGAGACGGCTGCCGACGAGATGAAGTCAACTCGGAAGGTGGATAGAAGGATAAGAATCGGTCGACCAGTAGCGAAGGAGTTGTGATTCCACCTGGAAGGGCGGAAGCTTGCTCTACTACTGCTGGCCAAGATCTTCTTTCCTGAACTAATAGCTCTACGTCTCGAGGTAGGAATCCTATCGAATGCTACTACTTTAAGAAGGCAATCGAGGCAGGGATAGAAGCGAGCCCCTACTATACTATAAAAATAAAGAAAAGAACCCACTTTTAAGGGGGATAAAGACAAATGATGCCTGATCACTAATCCCTATTTATTCTGTTAGCTACTTCCCTCACGCTTAAACATCCTTTCCGTACCCATTTCTCTTTACTTATGATTTGGTGCTGTCGATGAATAATGAATTTCGGGCGTAAAGCTAAGAATGAGCATTCCCTTGTAGTACCGTAACCCCTCCATCGTTGGCAGGGCCCCAGGAGAAAATCTAAAGTTGATTGCAGAAGCTATGTTCAGAAAAGGTTCTATCCGAAAGTACCCGCCGGTGGTATACTCCTTAGTTAAGGAATAAAGGCACATGCGAGCCCTTCAAACCTTCCAAGGACTTGTCCTTCAGAACGAACCCGAGTCTATCAATGGAATGCCCTGAGTGTAACCATATAGAAAGACTTGCAAAAGAATAGGAAGAAAGCATACCGAGCGAAGAACTATACTGTAAAGCTGAAGCTTGCGAGATTGCCCTTTGCACTCTTTGCTTTACCCTTGGCCTGGACTAACTGAGAGCAGGGATGGATATTCTTTGAAAGCTAGGGCTTCATTTGCAGCTTTCGCATTTCCCGTAGTTGGAGGGATTGATGTTAAGTTCTAGCTTATTTAGTCTCTTAAAGGTATAAGTGAAAGCAGTACCATCTCTTTCTGCAACTTCACCGCGGTTAATTTAATAAGGTACATGTACCTTTCTACTGCACGAAGCGAACTACAGGGTTGGATAGGTCCGTCCCTACTTTGGTCTAGGATCACTGTCAAGGTAGCCAAATCATAGGTTCTCATCAATCCAGGAAAGATTTATTAACACTCAAGTGAGTAAACGGCTTGCCTAGAATCGCCTTCCGTTAGTAGGAACGATCTGGCATTTCAAAAATCCTGTTTTCACAAGTGAAAACACTATCGCTGTAGGATTAGAGAGCTCTTGCATCCTTTAGCTTCTGCTGTTGAGCAGCTGAAAGAGAGGACCTATCTTCAGTTCTGATAGGGAAACTTCCCTTTTAGAAGATATTCCTTATAACCACCTTTTTTATCTATATAGCAAAGGCAGCTCTTCCTGCTTTAGTTAATCAATGCAGAGGTACCTTTCTTCGCTTAGTAGCACTAGTCTTGCTATATCTTTAGCGCATAGCTAGTTTGAAGCTCAAAAAAAGACTGGGTGTTCCAATCAATCTTTGTGAGAAGCCTCTGTTCTATATATGTTACTCTTGAGTTGGTTGGCTACCTCTTGACGGTGGTCTTATGCCCGCTTTCTACTTGATTACGAAATTCCTCGCTTACTTGACAAAGCTTGTCTACCCAAAACAGTAGCTGAGTTAGCAATCCAAGTTAGTAGGGACAAAATTCATTACTTGCTAAAAGAGCTATAGAGATGGTACTGCTGAAGATGAAGAAAGAGCTTTATTTGACCATGTAGTCAAATGTAAGCAAATCGAAGAGTCTTTTTACTTGTGACATACCCTATCTTACGATATTTATAGTTCACTTTCTTTCTTATTATATATATATATAGATTGATATCAAACTTCTTCTCTTATGAACTTTCAAGATCTGGTTTTACGTGAAGGATGTCATGGCAGACTTATGAAGTGGATTTGAGAAAAGTGAAAATCTATTTCAACTATTTCTATCAAAAGAGAATTAGTCTATGTAGCTGGGAGCGGTGTGATACCCAGCAGCTGGTGCTGGGGGGTAGGGGGCCCCCCACTTACTTGTATAAGAAGAAGTGTTCCTAAGTCTTAGTATTAAGCAAATGAAACAAATTCTTTAACCGAAGTGAGGGCGAGGCTCCCGAAACTAAAACTAAATATAGTTTGATGCTTTTGCTCTCATTGCTGCTTGAAGGAAAGTAAGGTAAGTAAGAACTTTGTCGGGTGATTTCACTTAAAACGAATTGAGCCGAGTGTGGGTTCGATCCCTTCTAGTAGGCTAGCTCTTCTTCCAGTAAGGGATTCTTCTTCAAGTTCAAGAGGGGGATCGGCACCTCTACCAAAGGGTCCTTTAAAGGTGGGTCGGAGAGTTTAGCTTCGCTACTATCCTTCCTTGCCCATTAAACCGCTTTAGAAGGCTAGGTGCAATGGTCTGAATGGGTTCGCCCATTCAAAGCTTCTTTAAACAAGGGTTAAACCGTGATTTAGCCTTCCGGGCTCAAAGACTAGTGGTTAGCATTTGCTATGATAGGCAATCCTAGGGGAGCTGGTGGAACTGGGATAGTGAGAGGAACTGCAATTACCAGAGGTGATAGGTTGATTTGTGCCTCTGGACACGGCTTTTCCTGGATGGGAGGAGTCCCTTGGTTTAAGGGTTATGGAAGTGGTGTGAAACTCTAATGGTGAAGCAGCCTGGACTAGCTGGCCTGATGAAGCTATTGAAGGAGGAGGGGTCTGCTGCCTTAAAGGCAGCATTTTTTCTCCTTGGCCTGTGAAAATTCCTTTTATTCGATTCCGAAAGAGCGGATAGGATAGGCTTCAAAGCAAAGAGCGAATTCGATAACAGGATTCTTCGCGTTACCCTTTAGAGCTAAAAAGAGCTCCTATTTGTTTGAACTAAGACCTGAACCTGAACCTATTCTTTTTCACCGAAAACCATGAGTTCCGAGTCGCCAAGGCTAAGCGGTGAAATAGCAGTTACGCCCCTCGCTTTCGGAGTACTCGTCTTCCTCGGGGATCTGTTCTGCCTTTTAAGAAAAATTGCCTCGCTTGCCACCGGCTTCTTTCTCTGTGAGAAAGTAACTCCCTGCTCTAAAAGAGGAGTCAGGAAGATTCGAAACCTACACTTTGATTGAAGCAGAAAGCTTTGAAGTAGAAGAAGCAGAATCCAGGTAAGAAGCTGAAGTAGAAAGCTTTGAAGTAGATAAGAAAAAGACTGACGGGATACCTGCCCTTAAGTTAAGGGATACCCAGCTGTAAACTTACTTGGAAATCCACTCTTTCTTGGGTTGGTTCCACTGTCGGGATGAAGGAAGAGTCAGATTGTGAGATCACATCTAGGCCAGGACGATGAAGATTTTTAGATCCTGTAAATCATGCTGGAAAGATCCCATCTTTCAATCCAGATCTTCACTTTTTAGTTAGAATATAGTACTAGCTCCATGGCATAGCACATACTCCTTAAAAACTATCAAATGAGCAAGCTAGTTTTCAAACTATAAAAGCTTGGAAAAGTCAACTCAATTGCCATCTATCTAGTTATTCCTAGAGAGGAGCTAGGCCGTGCAAACAAAGAAAAGAGGTATTGAGCGGCTTAGTAAGTGGATCAATCGTCTGGGGCTTTAGCTAGTTCTCAAGGACAGGGAGACTCAAAGTTAAAGTAGCTAGTCGCAAGTCTTTGATTCATTCTTCCTAGAAGAAAGAGCCTGCTCATCACTTTTGAATTGACCAAAGTTGACGTGGACGCTTGAAGAGGCGAAAGGCCCAGGGATATTTCAAATTTCACTTTCTGCCATGGAATTCGTTCTTCCTGCTTTCTTTGCTTGAATGCTGAATCCATATTTTCATAAGATAAGGAGAAGAAAGAAAGGTCCACAGAGGGTTTTTAAAGTAGCGAGAGCCACCCGGTGAACCTTCTTATGCTAAATCAATAGACGATGATCCTGCGCACCATGCTTAACACATACAAGTCGAAGCCTGCCTGCTCTCCCTATCGTAGGAGACCTCCCGCTACCGCTAGAAAGAGAGCACTTTGCTCGTCATATTCAAATATTAAATTGAACGGAACCTTCTAAAAACCAATAGAATGAAGGTCACTTCCCCCCAAGTAGGCAAATGTCAACTTTTTATTTTGCATTAGAGATCAAGGAGGATTCGAACCATCACACTTCTAGAATTCCCACAAGACCTCTTGTCTATACTCAGACCTTCTACTAAGCACTTCAGGTACCGCAGCCCCCTCTTCTTAGTTACCCCTGAAAAGAAAGAGGCTTCTTACTTACCAAACGGCTGCTAACCAAATGGGAATGACGCTGCTTCCGGGTCACTGAATAACTTTCTATCCGAAAGCTTCACGCCAAGCACCTTACGCTCTGGCTTTGCTTTCTTTTGCTCCATTCCCAAGTGGCTTGCTAGCTTGACAAGACTCTCTCTACCGTGATTCTTCGTCGCTTGGCTTACCGTCTCTAGACGCTTCCTCAGAATCAGCCGTTGATTCCGGTTCTTTCTCCCGTATTGCATTTACTTTCTCGCCCCACCTTGCTTCGTTCCTCTTTAAGGGTTTTAGGCCAAAAACAAAACAAAGTAAAAAGCGAAAATGCAAAATATTTTTATTCAAGTTTACGAAAGGAAATCCGTTTTAAAACTATCTTAGCCTTGAGATCTCACTAGTTTGCTTACTCACAGATAGATTGCTAGCTAGCGGAAGTGATGAAGGAAAAATCATTTAATGGAAGGGTAGGGGGAATGATTTACTTTTCCTAATTAAGAGTAAACTCAACAAAATGGAGTTGCGGAAGGCAAGAACAGGACAATTCTTGATATGGCACGAAGCATGTTGAAGAGCAAGAGAATGCCTCAGGAGTTTAGGGCCAAAGCTGTAGCTTGTGCAGTCTATCTAAGAAATCGTTCTCCAACAAGAAGTATATGGAATATGACTTCACAAAAAGCATGGAGTGGTCACAAGCCAAACATCTCTCACCTACGAGTCTTTGGGAGTATCGCATACATGCATGTTCCAGAACAAAAGAGAACCAAGTTGGATGACAGAAGTGAGAAGCTCATATTCATCGGCTACGATTCAAGCTCAAAAGGCTATAAGTTATACAACCGGGAAGATCGTTGTCACCGGAGATGTGATCTTCGAGGAAGAGAAGACATGGGATTGGAACCTAAAGGAAGAAGAGATTGAAGAAGTGTGTATGATTGAAGAAGGATCGTGGACTTTGGAATTGGATGGGTCCGCTATGCATCAAGAGCAAGATAGGTACAGGGTGGAGGAGCTGGAGTAGTTGTGATTGATCCTCGCGGAAGATCAGGCAGGTTCCCCCGTAAGTAAATAAAGTATATAAAAAGAAAGTGCGTTCTATAGCTAGCTCCAATGGAAGAGCTTGAGGAGAAAAGCCGCTAAAGAAAACACACATTAACGGATATCTTTCTATCTTAACTCATCTATAGGAAAGGTTCACGCTTCACAAGAGAGAGATGCGAGTGCGCTAGTTGGTCTTACAAACAGGGGCGAAAACAAAAGAGGAAAATAGGCGAAAATCTGTCTTGCTGGTTCATACCTGAAGAAGAAGGGCACAGCCCTTTCCTTTCACCACTTTTTGGAATGACTCACGGATTGGCTTGCTTTCCGCATCGAAGGCTTGGTTTGGCCAGCCCCTAGACCAGCTGCGAGGGAAGAAAGCATTATTCCCATCCGCCCATCTGAGCAAGGTGTATAGTGAGAGATGACAGCAGACCTTGCTCCGCATCACTAAATGGGTATGGATCTTCGGTTTACTCACGATCTGCACCTGGTGAACCCTTATGCCAAAGCTTCATGCTTACTTATTTACTAGTTTACTAGATTCCGAAGAATGCCTTACCCTACTTCCTTCATGCCATTGAACAGAGTAAGTTGCTTCCCTGGTTTGCTGACTGCCTTACCTTCGAAAGGACATCAGCTCGCTGGACTGAAAGACCTTGGCTACTCCCACCTAGGGCGCTACATCTAAGAGTTACCGACTCTCACTAATCGAATACTTTCCACGGACTTCCCTTACTCAAGCACCAAGAGCAGCTGATTCAATAGCTACCTAAGAGCAACTGTGCACAACAGGAAAGTCATTAGGGAAGGCGGACATCGGTCGAAGTAAGGGAAAAGAGTGAAAGGAGAGCGTCGAAAGGGACTGTAAGGATAAGGTCTAGGGGTAAAAAGAAAAGGACACGGGCACCCTTCTCTCTAGGAGCTTTTAAGCCGCGATACCTATAGTAGAGTAGTAGGGGAGAA
>SRSM01000058.1:262500-272500 GCA_019593545.1 Apocynum venetum | reverse complement strand
GCATACCTTTCATCCGCTACCTTCTTTATTATGATATTTCATCTGGCTTCGATTATTCAATCTTTAGTTACTGCTCCGTGGAGCGAGGTACGCCTCTTTGAATAGTTGAAGTAAACGATTGATTTGTTCCCTACTCTGCTAACGCTATTTTACTCACTAGAGGAACCACCAGACGAGTCAGATCCTCCAACCTTCTTTTCTCTTTCGTAGAAGCCTGGAAGCAGCAAATTGGGGGGTGGAAGATGGCTTTTCTTTACGAACAAATAGAAAGGTGTTATGGTTGTTCCGTTTGTTCACACATGCAGCGTGATTGTGGGGGCATCTTGCTTCGCAAGGTTGCTTGCTATAGGTATAACCCATATGCGGTTCTAGTACTCGTCTTGCTACCTACACCTAGTGAAAACTTAGTAAGAACTCAGTGGCATTGCGGGTAAGAAGTAGTCCGATGCCCTAACCGATCTACGAGATACCAGCGCTTGCATCATACCTCGTTTGGGGCGAGGGTTATTGGCTATCGACGACTTTGGTTGCTTGCAGGGTTGGATCTTCAATGCAGTAGTTCTTTCTTCTGAAAGGGGAGCAAAAGAATACAATAACCAATATTTAGATTATGAATAGATTGTGAAAGAAGACTTTTCTGTCCGTGGTTATGGCTATCTTCTACTATTGATTAACTTCTTCTAGAGTGCGAAAAGAAGGGGCTTCTTCGTTGAGCCGTAACAAACGAAGGCTGTGAAGGTGGCGGAAAACGACGGGTATTCGCTATAGGTTAAACAATGCCTAATCAGACCCTACCATGATTGGTGTATGGCTGAGGCCCAAACTAGCAAGAACTGAACAAGGGATTCTTGGCATGCTTGATTCTCTCTTTTTCATGACCGGATTGTCAAATCCTTTTTGGATATGTCTAGTGTACGCCAATCAATTTGGAAGTTCGATTCCACGATGATCTGCTCAGTTCGAGACGGATCAACGTATTGTGACTCAAACCATTCCTAATTGACCATGCCTTTAGCAGGACCCTTGTGTTTCATTATATGACCAGCATCGCCAGTTACTAAACTATAACTCTTGGGTGCTAAGAAGATACCTTTCAGTACCTGCTTTAACTTACCCAATTCAATGGGAGCGTAAAGCTTCCTAGAATTTCGGAGTCAGTATCAGTGTAGTAACAGTCAGGTCTGTAAATGTATTGGTACATATGAATACGAGCACAAGCTGTAATAGCTGCGGCCAATTGAACAGCCGATATCTTCGGAGGATTCCAGTCTGAGTCGTCAACACTTCTATTGCTAACGTAAGTTACGATATAGTAATGCTCGCTCAGCCTGTCCCCATATAAAAAATTGTCCCTCTGTGTCAAAGAGTCCTCTCTTTCTCTATCGCATACCTCTGTTATAGTACTACGGGGATTTTTACCAAATCTACCGTACAGCAAGTGCATTAGTATCTAATACACATATGCCATGGCTTTATTACCAGCTTTTTTTTCTTCTTGCTCGAAGAGAGATGACACAAAGCTTTCTAAAGGACTAGGCTTCAAGTAGCCCCTTAGTGGTATAATCCTGTAACCCAAGTCGCGTGCATAAAAAAATTCTTCGCTAAAATACACACCTACGAATTTACCTGTTGGGAAAAGGAAAGTATTCTTATGATCTCTATAGGGTAAGAAAGATCGAGTAATTGTACTCGGACACAGTACATAAGCCTAATAAAATCCAAACAACTTGGACAATTCCGGCCCTTCCCTAATAGTCTCCTTGCCACCCACTAGTTCGCCGTTTGCTTGAAGTAGAGTCGGGCATTGCCTTATTTATTATATGTGAGAGTTATCTTATTAGCTCGTCTCTTTCTCGAGCAAGCAGACTAGCTTTGTTGTTCGACCATGAGAGTAGTTGCTCCTTGTCCCGGGGATGTTCAGATAAGAAAGGCGAAACTTGCCCCAGCATTCCTCCATACGTAGGAGATCGGGAGAAAAGGAATCTATTGTTTCGAATGAAAAAAGGGATATGCTGCTAGGGCGGTTGGGGAAGGTAAGTGAAAAGGGGGATCGGCTCACTACTCCACATATTCAGAGTCCTCTAAGTCAGACTTATAACCAACCCAATCCAAATCTTCCGACCAAACAACCTAAGCACTTCGCTTAAAAAGCCTCTATATTCGCAAAGAGGAATTGCTGTCTCATTCAAATGCACCAGGCCTTAGTGCACGGTACTCTTCTTTCATTTAAGATATTACCATTGGCGGGTTCATAGTCCTTTTGCTTCGGTGTCAAGGGACGAACCATTGAATCCAGTATTGAATAGATGTATGAAAGGAGAATTCCCAGAGATAGGGAGTGAACGGAGCTCGTCGAAGTGAAAACTATAGCTTTAGGTTCACTAAGGTCACAGAGCCGGTAGGAAGGGCACGTGCTCTATATGGCTTCCTTTTTCCCGAGGCCAGGACGCTTGTACTAGGATAGCCTAGTTTTTTGGGATATTATAGTGAAGCATGGGCCCGGCTAAGATTCAAGTAGAAGTCTAAATTCATATTCTCTCGAGTTGAGTTTGTTTATAGAGTCGGTTAGTTAGAACTCAGAGGCTTTCGGATTGAAGTTCAAAATATCGATGTTAGCGGGGAACCAAGACAAGAACACCTGAAACCTTTGAGTAGGTAATATATGGGGCAACTCATTTATTTTTCGCCTTGAATGCTCCCTTTCTCTTAGCATACTTCATATCATAAAGATTGACACCTAGCTCTGTATAGATTATGCAGGTTCTAAAAAGAGGGTATCCTTAGGTCTAAGCGCTGTCTGCTGCTGATTCTATAAGAGCTTGCCTTAGGAGTGCAATTGGCTCAAGAATAGCTGGTAGAAGAACTGGCATTCTATTTTGATGTCTGCCAATTTTTCTATTTTATTGGACCAACTGAAACTGGTACTAGAACAGCAATTAGATCAATGGCTGGAAATTCTATTAGAGGTGCAAACTCCTACCTCCTAGGGAAACCCTCCTATGAAGCCTACCCTATCCCCGATTATCCAAATCTCACTTCACTTTCTCCAACAGGTTCGGCAACACGAAAGGTTTAAGCTTAAACTTAACCTGGCTCGCTATCGAAAGCTACTAAAACAGGCTCCTCAGAGTCAGGGCGAATAAAAGAAAGTCGAACTCCCACGGCAACTCTTAAAACTCCATATCGAAAAAAGGCTTCCTCTTCTAGGACTGGGTTAGCTGCCCTACCTGTCTTGTCTCACCACCAATATCGTATAATAAGAGAAAGGCTGCATTTAGGAGTGATCCGTACGAAATATCGTAAGAGAGCTTTAGAATTAGAAGCAGCCAATCTTTTCTTTATGCCCAAAGACTCCCATTTCTTTCTTGGTTGGACCAAGGCAATTTTCGACAAGTCTTCCCTCTATTTTTTGGGGGGAGCGGATAAATCACAGAAAATGAACCAAAGCAAATGAAATCACAAGTAAATTCTAATAAAAAGAAATCTAATCAAGAAATAATTAAACTATTTGATAAAATGAAAAGTCATTTTATGACTATAAAAAATGAAGACAAGAAAGAATTTTTAATCCGATTAAGTGATAGTTGTTGTAATCATCTAATCAGAGGTGGTAATCGTAATCTAATTAATAATAATAAATTACTTCGCCCGTTATCTCCTCATCTTCCTATTTATAAGCCACAGCTCACTTCGACGTTTCCAATTTCCCATAGAATCTCCGGAGCTTTCCTAGTCACTATAGTTTTGTTTTTTTATCTTCTTTGTCTGAAAATAGGTTTGATTTGCTTCACCTATGAGAATTTCTACCAATTCTTCTTTTATTCATCAAAGCTCATCCTAATCGCCGTCGAGATTACTGCCTTAGCCCTGTCCTATCATCTGTATAATGGAGTTCGTCATTTATTGACGGATTTTTCGGGATTTATCTTTCGAAAAAAAGATTGAAATGACTACTGTTCATAATTTCACCTATACCTTTCAGATTTAAACAATAAATTTTTCTTATGAAAGATAGTTCTCTTCTTTAAAGCTTATGCCGTAGAAGCGGGCTATTGGCCTTTTATCTGCATCTTCCCGACCGGAAGGGGTTCGATTTGTTTAGGATGAACTCGAAAAGACTCGACCCGAGGACTTCCCTCGTAGAGTGGCGTCTTTTATAAGACTCGACTTTCTCAGTGGAACTCAAAAAAAGTTTTAGCTCTTTTGGCTTACTTTTAGCCACGCGGGGCGGCTATCCGCAGGTGTCCCCAAGTGACGTCCATTTTTAGGAATGGGTATACTCGAGAGAAAGGGTTTGGAATTCGACCTCCTCTTATTACGCTCTAAAAAGGAGTCATGAGACTCCTTTTTTGTTTAGGATCCCCTTTCTACATTCAATTATTTATTGAGCCTGAATCACCTTCATTACACATTCATTCTTGGTCTAGCGAGCCTTCCTAGCCGCCTAGAGTGCAGCCTGCCTGCTAAAGACCGTAACGTAAGTAACTCAGTGCTCCATACGGGGGAAATGAAAGCAGAATTCGTTCGGATCCTCCCACATGTTCAATCTTTTTTTAGCGGTTTCCCCAGAGATCTTTATCATTAATGCAACCTTCATTTTGCTCATTCATGGAGTTGTCTTTAGTACATCTAAGAAATATGATTATCCACCGTTAGTCAGTAATGTGGGTTGGCTTGGATTACTTAGTGTTGCGCGCCTAGGAGGGCAGCGCGCTTTGGGATGCGGAGGAGCTATTATCGTCTAGCTCCCTAACCTAATGCGGCACCAGGTTTGGACCGCAGGGAACCGTAGCATGGGGGGACGTCTAATCCTTTTGCCGCCGCAAGGCTGGCTAATCGTACGCAGCAGGCTCGAAGACCCCTGGTTCTGGAAGGCACATGAGTCCGAACGCTATGTTGAATGTGCGACCGACATTACACTATGTAGGTACCTGTGCAGGTGAGGCGTCGGTCGGTCCTAGAAACGGCGGCAGCGGCGCGAGGAGTTAACGACCGGACGTGCTGCAACCTAGGGATCACCAGGCAGCTCTTTCGCTCTATAGGGATCGGGGGGGCATAGCACAATTCTTCTTGGAGGAGGGTTGTTTGCCCGGTGACTGATCCTGCCATAATTTACTCCTACCTATAGCACCGGCAACCGAAGTCGAGCATACATAGGACGATCTTCATGTGTGAATAGCCGGGAGGAAAGAAAGGGCGGTAGATGATAATGAGAAAGGGCGCCGCGTCTGGATGGGCGGGCGGAATGGATGAGCGAAAGGTGTCATGCCATGGAGTGGGGAATATCCCGAGTCTTATGTAAGACAACTAAATGCACCTCGAGGTGCTGCCGAGGAACTGAGGGACCTTCTCGAGAGCACCAGGATAGGTAATTGAGAGATAGAGCTAGCCTCTTCGTTATGGGGAATCAAGGCTCCGGGCCGAATAGAGCTTACCTACGGCACCTGGCTTTCTCCGGCGCATATTAGCTTAGCTGCGCTTACGCTTAATAGGCCGGTTTTGCTTCCTCTCTGGCAGCCACTTTCCTTACCTTGCCCCCGCTACACTCTTACTCCAAGCTACGCCTGCTGAGCAAGATGCATTTCGATTTCCTCTTCTGTGGACGTACCGGAGTATGACGCGGGACGGGAAGATCAAAAGTTTTTTCTCCGGCGAGCTTTCTCTCGTAAAGCCAAAGACGCCACAAGACAAGGCTGTTGGGAAGGGGACATGATCAATAGAACCCAGCTGGATCCGGGCTGGGATAGTGGCGCCCATTCTTAACCAGTCCCGAAAGGGTTCGCTCATGCTGGAGGAAGCATCCCCACTTAGTGATCGGTCTGCTAGTTTACGCAAATCCGAAGAAGTTATCACGGACGAGCCACATGCGGGGAAACTTGCACGTGTGGTTCTGACCGGGCTTTCCTGAGGTATCTAATAACCTTGCTTCTGCTCGCCGCTGGCGCACCTCTCCTAACTATTGCCCATTTTTTCTGGAATAATCTTTTTAGGAGGGACAATTTTACATATTTCTGCCAAATCCTTCTATTATTAAGTACGGCTGGTACCATTTCGATGTGTTTCGATTCTTCCGAACAAGAGAGGTTTGATGCTTTTGAATTCATTGTATTAATTCCACTTCCTACTCGCAGTATGCTCTTTATGATCTCGGCTTATGATTCAATTGCCATGTATTTAGCTATTGAGCCTCAAAGTTTATGTTTTTATGTGATCGCAGCATCAAAAAGAAAGTCTGAATTTTCCACGGAAGCCGGCTCGAAATATTTGATCTTAGGTGCATTTCCCTCTGGAATATTATTGTTTGGGTACGACCGGACAACTGCCGATATCTATTAATATCTTTTTTTAGAATGTTGTTGTTAAATATATATCTATCTATATCGTAAACTATCGAATCGGGTACGGGTATTTATTACTTAGATGTGAAACTTTCATACCTCATAGGTTGTGATATTTATCTTACGGGGAGAACGGAATCAAAGAATATATAGACTTGTAGAAACCCTCTATGTAGTTGTCTATCCAGGGCGATCAATCTACATCTTTCTCCATAGCCCTGGGGCTGTGTCTCGATCTCCTATGTGCGAAATCTAAGGGACTAGTTCCTATGGGGATTCCCCTTGGTCTAATTCCACGCCTTATGACGAAAGGGGAGTCGGCGTGGCGTAAAGTGAAGATTGGGGGAGTAGAGAAAATTCCCTTATGGGGTATTCCGAAGGTGTAACCCAGGCAACGAAAAAGGGGCCCGATACTTCAACTAGAGGAGCGACCAGTTGGTTCACCAAACCCCGACCCAGCGTCACACGTTCTCCAGGTCCGAAGGGATCCAGTGCCCAACTACCGACTCCTACCGGAATTGCGTTATCGGAGCCGAGCCAGGAATGGCCGTTAGTGGACGCCCACCACTTTTCGCGGTTAGAGAGGCCCTCTTTAATACATTAAGAAAAGATGTTCACAGGGGCCAGAAAGACTCGGTCATAGGAATTTATACCACCTACGTGCTGGTAAACAAAAACCACCTCGACCAGATCAGAGTAAAGAACAATGTAAAATCTGGGCCTTGAAAGAATTCACACGCGGCCACCAGCTTTCCCAAAATAAGGGAAGATCTGCTGCTTACTGCTCACGAAAACATCCGACCTATACTATAGTCGTTCACCTATCTTTCAGATCTCCTTTCCTTCTATTCATCAGATTTTGGGTCTTGACCAATTCAAGGGTGGGGTTGGCTAAAAAAGGGGGAGAGAGAAGAGCCTTGGGGTGCGCTCACTTCTGCATTTTTGTTTAGGTTCTCGAGATTCTCAATCGCTCTTTTTTTAGTGGGGAGGAATAGTACGTGAATGGAGGTTTTCAGACGAGGGAATCGTTCCTCTAAAAAAAAATAGGCTAGAATGCTTCTATTAATAGAGCTTTCACGTCTGCGCATAGAATCATTTTTTTCCTTTCCATTCTGTTCTTACCATATCATGGGTAGTTGGGTCGGAATCCGCGTGATGGTTCGAGAGTAGTTTCCAATATTCTTCGCATCTCCAGAGAAATACATTGTTGCCATTGTGACTTGGTCGTCAAAGGGGAAAGGGGCACGAACAGCCTTAAAGTACTGTTCCATGTCCCAGAGGTCTTCGACCCGACCCTTGGCATTTCGAATCCCGTTGAATGGCTATGGTTCCGCGACTCAAATGCGTCTGGAGTCGCCAGGTGAGACATTCGGTTCACGAACCGGAAACCTATCTCCACAGCAAGCTCCTCAATTTGACCCGGTCCGTCACGCCGTCCTGAAGAGATAGATTTAGGCACGGGACTGATCTTCCCGTTGGCTTTGCTAAAGCATCACAGTGTAAGGTCCGCGGGTGGCATGCATAGATGTCTTTTTCTGCCTTAGCCATTCCCCCTCCGTAGCTACTTTCATACCAGGATTCTAAACCTTACCCGGTATTGGTGCTTTGGGCATTACGAAATGTGTCTGTTGATGGCGCTGTTCTCTTATCTGTTCTTGGCCGCTGCTGGAGTAAAGGCTATTTCTTTTGATTGAGAGCTGGGAAACCTTAATAGAAATGTGGCCACAAGCCAAGAATCATCGCCCAGTGAGAGCTAAAACCTAGAGGCAATTCCTAATCTGATCTTGATAGAAAAATCATACCAAAATCGAAGACAGATCTTAGTTACGAGAAGAAAGGTATGCCGGTTTTTGGATGTAGTTCATTCTAACCGAATTGAATTGTTGTTGACTTTCGGTCGTGGTACTTTTGCTTGCTATTCAAGCACACTCTCGAAAGGGGAAGATCGAATTAGCTCTGGTTCAATAAGCCTATCTTTCGTAGCCAAGGGCGTTAAGGCTCGACTGAGTCGGAGAGGAAGGCAGAGACTCGAGTGAGAACGAGAGGAGCTGAAGATGGTCTACCGTAAGGTGGAGGGAATGAAAGACAGAATGCCACTAGATCGATGATGAAAGTAGCTATGGTTTAGTGATAGTGTCCGTGGAGAGGTGAAAGAGTTGCTTTGGTTTCAAGTCAGGAAAGAATCAGACTAAGAAAGAAGGGCTCTATCTTTCATAGAGATAGAGGCATACTATATAAGATAAGAGATTTAGAGCGGGGTTCCCATGCAGAGTTATAATATACCATTCAGTTGGCTCAAGGCGATAGGCATAGTGGAAAAAGGCTACGCACCCGAATCTGTTCACACGAATTGCTCAAGGTTGGAGGAAAAAGCACTACTATTGAATCAAATCTCCTGTTGTTGAGGAATGGTAGATGGGAAAGATCCCAGACCTAGGGCGAGAAATGCTTTTGTTCAATGCCATTGATCCGTTTAAGACGAAAAAGCTGTTCACTCTCGTTGAAGTTACCCCAGCTATTGAATCAGTTTGTGCCATTGACTCTGTCGTCGTAATAAGCACAGTTTTCGGGTTGGAAGGCATAACCCGTCTTTGCTTGCCTACCTTGTTAGGAGTTTTAGTTCATCCCCGCTTAGGGGAGCGAAGGCACTTACGCATCTGGATTCCATTCCATTCTTTTTAAGCTCACACCGGGAGAAAGGTTGCTTGCTTTTGGTCAGCTGTTCCCAAGGAGTCTTTCAGAAGATGTGGCACAATTTGTTTTGTTAGAAAAGTCCTTGTTTCATTCAGTTAGTGTTTATAATAGGGCATGCAAATGCAAGATTGGAATTGGTATAATAAGTGCGGAATAAGCGATCAAAGCACGCTTTTGCCCATAAATAAAAGAAGTTCACGCATTGACTTCAAAAAAGTAGGGAAGGGAAGTAAAGGAAGGAGAATACGGAAGTTAGAGACTACTCAGTCAATAGATCTTAGAGGACTGTGCAATCTATTAGTACAAGACTGGCTATTGAAGTCAGAGACTCTACTTATGCTTGCGGAGGGATGTAAAGACTACTTTTCTGAATATTTTATTCTTTAGCTCCTTTCTTTATCCGATCCGGCCCGAAAGGGAAGAGATAAGAAAAGAAGGAATAGGTATAGCTCACATCTTAAGTATAGTTAGTTCATTGAATGACTTATTGAGAAGCTAGGCCCTTTCCTCACTCTCTTCTTAAGGCTAGATCTGCCTTATTGCTATTATTTTTTATTAGCCGATATGGAGACTGTAGTATCAAGATTAGAGTAGAGGGAGGCGGCTTTCTCTCTCTCTACCTCTAGTCAAAAGGCGATTGTGGACAAGAGAAAGGGTGAGGAACGAACAAGGAGCGGAGGAAAATGAGGCCTAGGAGAGGTGCGAATCAGAGCTAGAAGTAGAGGCCGATGTGAGCATTCCTCAGAGAAAGGATAAATTCCGCATCGCATAAGACCCGAATTGGCCGATCTCAAGCTAATGACTAGCCTATGCCTATAGATAGATCAATGGAAGACTCTCTTTATCTTATAGAATTTGACTTTGAAAGTAGAGTGTAAAACATCCTCTGCCTTAGGCATAAAGAAGTCAATCGTTTAGCTTTCTTTTTCGGTCGGTCTTTTTCCTTATCTAACTTATTAGGAAATCCG
>SRSM01000058.1:247500-255000 GCA_019593545.1 Apocynum venetum | reverse complement strand
GCTTTATGCTCTTTCATTTTCCTCTCATTTCCTTTAGTTTTGAATAAGCTAATAACATCCATTTTTATTATCCGATTTCGTTCCGCTACGCGCATCTATGGCTATTAAGGATAAGGAGCTTTTAAGCCACTCTTAGGCGAGCTAGTAGTAGTGAGTAGCGAATAGTACAAAAACCTACCCTTCTCGAAATAGGGGAGCCTACAGCTCAACCTGCTCTCGACCGTGACAGGAGTGTTCCGCACCTGAGAGGAAGACCGCCTCTAGGGATAAGAGAGATCGTAGGGCTGAAGGAAGAGATAGAGTTTGGATTCAGGGAAGAAAGACAAAGAAAAGAAAAGAGCGAAAGGAGAGACATCTATTTTTAGACTTTGAAATAGACACATACTGCTAGTAGTATGGACATAGATAGGAAGAATGAGTTCGTAATTACATCTATTGTTGTATGATTAAGGCGGCCTCCTTTAGTTGGGCAAGAAACCGAGCGAGGTGATACTAGAGTTCGCTCGACTGTCCGGAGAGAGTAGCACCCGGTGGGGATGGTATGTCTACGGGGAAATAAGAGAATAGAGGGTTCCTTCCATCACAGAGCACTTCGACACAGGCCCGTATATTATTCTTTAATAGATAATAGAGTGGGTTATTCTTCTATCTAATAGAGTAGTGAGTTCGCTCCAGAAACTGGGTAGGAGGTTGACTAAAAATAGGACTAGTAAGAGGAAAAAGGCTTATCGACCAGCCAGTCATGCGGAACATTTCGTTATTGTTTGCAAGCGGGAAGCGAGCAATGCCTCTCTTGTGGCTTGTTGCTCTGCGCTGCGATTATGAAAGGGATGGGCCATCAAAAGCACAAAATTGGCCATTCATTTTTGAATATGGTGTCTGGTTAATTGCATATGTCATTCCTCATTTGAATTAGCGACCTGCTTCCACGGTCTCAATTGATTCTGCGTCTGCGTAGCAAAGATCAGTAGCAAGCAGCTTCATCATCCACATCTCATATGCCATTGGCGGGGGTCCCATTCGTCATGTGCCCTTTTACGGGATCCCATTCCCAGTAAAGTAAGTAGAGCAGCCTTGAACCCATACCCTTGATTCCCTCCTTTCGCCTCATCCCGAAGGACCAAAGGTTGCTGTTTGGTCTGGATAAGCAGGCAGGGACAGGCTCCTCGAGCAGATACCATTCCAATGGAGAAGCTTATCTTCCCATTACCGGCGGAGAACTCAAGGGCTCCAAACTCCTTAGGTCTTGTTTTGTAAGTTTGAAGCTTTGAAACCTGTCGAGATTCACTTACCACTCCACTAACCTAAGCTTACCAGATCAAGTAGATCACTACCGAAACCCGTACCGTACACGCTGCTTTCTCGGCTTCGCCTCTTTCTGACAACGCCGAGCAGATAGTGTCTCCAAGTGCGTAGACAGTACACTATGGCGGTCATCTCCTTTTCTTGTACTGTGTATTTCCGCCCTTTCATTTACTTCTGCTCATTGAGCTTACGGCTCTTATAGGCGATTAGGTGGCCCTCTTGCTTGCATAAGAACTCCACCGATGGCATAGTCCGAAGCATCGGTATCTATCTCGAACGGCTTAGCATGATCCGGAAAGGCCAGCACCGGATCCGCCATGATGGCTCTCTTTTAGTCCTCAATCAAAGGCCTCTTGACATTCTATCGTCCATGGATTGCTTTCGCGGCAGAGTTAACGGCCTTGATGCGGCTGGTGTCCCTTTACGTTTTCAGCCCCAAGCGCTTGGCTTTCCCCTCGGATATGAAGTTCTGGGTTGCTCCTGTATCAACAAGGGCCTATGCCCGTTCCTCCCCCATTGTGTTGCGATTGATTTAGTCCTTTCGGGCAAAAAGCTTATTAAGGCTCTTCCTCGGCTAACTATTCGTCTTTTGGTTAACCGGGTTTGGGTCTATAGGCACTTTTTCTGATACTGTTATGGAGACTTATACAAATAGAACTACAGGGTCTATAAGTGAATCCACTTCCCAGGAGGTTCTTTCTGGGGTAAAAAGACTTCTACTGATACTCCGTTTAGTACTTATACTCTCCCTATTGCAACTGTCTTGCTTGGAGAAAAACTAACAACTTCCATTGAATATCAAACCCCAGGGGGAAACTAGCTCAGAAGAAGGATAAGGGGATTTTTAGTACCAGAAGCATACCCATAAACAACCTTGTAGTATCAGTACCTATCTAAAGGAGGGATTACAAAAAGCCCAGCTAGAGGATCTTATCATTCTAGATCGCTCGAAGCGAAGAAAGAACCAAGAGAGCAGTAACTGGCGATTGCATTTAACTTTGGAAAAGAACTTCACTTAAAGTGAAAGATCTTACCAATTTGATCAAGACTTTCCTGCCTCCTGGTGTAAGGGACTTTTCTAAGCTTGCTCACTTACTTGCTATATAAGGGAATTCAGAAAATTCCACTGTGGAATACTCCTCCTGCCTTTTGCTTTTGATCGATAACTCTCTTTTGACCTAGAACCTGCTATCCTGGGGAGGCAAGGAGTATCGAATACTTTTCAGGAAAAGGAGTAAGCTAAAAGAGTCTTCCGGCAGAAGCATATTAAAGGAATCCTACACTCCCACAAGAAATGTTACAATGACACTCTTGGGATGAAATTATTCTTCCTATCAGAAAGAGTAATCGCTAGGGAACTCTCTCCAAATTGTAGCCTGGCACGACGGATGGATTTAAGAGAAACTCGCAATGACTGGCAATTCTCACGATAACTGGATACTCAGACCTAGAAAGGAAATCTAATAACTTACTCAATAAATTAAGAAAGGAAGGCGGTACATATCCTACCTCAAAAAGGAAACTACCATAAGAACTTGATGCTGTCGCAAGATCGGTTGCTAGTGAGATTTGAGTTGTTTAGATTCTCTATGCTCTCGCAATATCCGCAGCTCGAGTGAGATTCATACTGTCAGATCTTTGTCTGTAGTTTGTAAAATATCATATAATATAGAGATAGAGATGTGCACGAACAAAAGAAGGCCTTCGCGGAAGCAAAAGCCCCTCAACCTATGGTTGACCTAGGCTAAAAGAAGTGCTCCTTTCCTCTCTTTTTTTATTTGAGATTGGCTTGGTGTTCAGTCTACTTGAGTAGAAGTTCGCTAGCTCAATCAGTGCGCTGGAGTTCCGTCCGGGAAGCGCTCTTCGGGCTGAGGTCCAATTTCTCTCATAGGATTTTAGTAGAAAGAAATCTTCAATCACAATCAACCAATCATCATGAGAGATGAGGTGGTTGAAAGGCTTCCGCAAGGCGGGAACCCAGCCGATCGAGAAATGTGTGTCACAAGCCGTATGCTTAACACATGCAGATAAGTTCGCCCTTAATAAAGAGGCTTAAGTTATCGGTTCGAATCCGATAGATATAGATAAAGGCTTTTCTTTTCCGGTATGCCGCTCCGCAAGCAAGGAGCGAAATAAAGTAGTACGACTCTGTCATGGAAATAGTGCTCTATGAGAATCCAACCCCCTGTGACTTTTATTTTCTGGTAACTGACAGTTTATCTTTCTCATCTAGTACCTCTTCCACTAGGTCGGACGCGGAAAGCGCTCCACCTGAGTTGGAGGTGCTATTTGAGAGAATATGTCATGAATACGGGAAGTGGGTCGTGAGAACCGGTAAGCAATTACCCCCAGAATGGAACATGGCTGACCTTGTTCGGACAGTGATGGGGGACGAGGTTGTAGCTCAAACCTGGCTACCTCACGGATTCCTATTATGACGTGATGTTGCATGGCCCAATGGGGGTGCCCAGATTTTTATTAGTTTCAGTATCTAATACACTATGTGTTATAGTTCTGTCTGGAAACAGAGTTTTTTTTTCTTTTAGCGGAATTCTCCCTTGACTTGATCTTGAGTCTAAAGCAGCTTATGAGTCAGAAAGAGCTTCGAATTCGAATGTCTAATTCTTTGGTCCGAATCTCCATCATTCTCTTATTACTTGTTTCCGTATTGGCGGGGATCTATTTTATTTTTCGTATATGGAATTGCATTCAGCTTTTTTATGCATTTTTTTGTAAGATCTGTTTTTCTGTAGGGGGGAGGGCCCTATCTTTATTAATGATCAAAGTGGGCTGCCCTATGAGTGTGGCTTTGGCCATTGCTTTTGCGGTGAAGGCTCTACTTCTACTGACTACCGAGATTGAATCCGGTAAGATGATGATGGCCTCTTCGGGGGGTGAGGGCACTGGAGGAGGCAGCCCCGGATGGACATCCATATTGGGAAGCAGCTCTACACAGAGTTCTTCACCAAGCGTCAACCAACCTACCCCCGACTCGCCCGAGCCTGCTTCCCCTGCTGCACCTGCTTCCCCTGCTGCACCTGCTTCCCCTGCTGCACCGGCTTCCCCTGCTGCACCTGCTGCACCTGCTGCACCTGACCAACCCTTACAAGAAGACGGGGATAGGCGTCTTGAACTGGCGGATAGGCTGGACATCAATAGTTTGAGGCGTTCGTACACCATGGAGGTGCGCGACTCAATTATCGAGACCCAGTTTCAGATTGAAATAAAGATAGAAGAGGCTCTACGGGCCGATGGCTATTCTGAAGCCTCTTTGCTTGCGAGGAGACATCAAATCCGGGGCTTTCTATTCTATCCGCGAGGGACCGCTTTGTCCCACGGTACACATATACTACATCTCGCTGAAATGAGGGAACACGGCACGCGAGAAAGCGTTCCCTATCGCCGGATTATGAGAGCAATACAAAATTTTGATCTCTTTTTAGAACGATGATCTGATCATAATTTTGTGGGGTATTGGCCATAAGCGCGGTGGGGGAGGACAGGTTGGTTTGAGGACCCGTTGGTCAAAGGAAAGATGGAAACAGGGGAGCTGGCTGATAAAGATGGACAGTAAGGATTGCGTAATATAAATTCTTCGGCCTCGTCATCGAAAGCGGCTTCCAATTGCTCGGAAATTTTAAGCTATATGGGGGGCCTGGATCGTGAACAAAAACAATTGATCAAGAAGTTGGTCAACTTTCGCATGAAAGAAGGTAAAAAAACAAGAATTCGTGCTATTGTTTATCAAACTTTTCATCGCCCAGCTCGAACTGAACGCGATGTAATCAAACTTATGGTTAACGCCCTAGAGAATATAAAGCCCATATGCGAAGTAGAAAAAGTAGGAATAGCTGGTACTATTTATGATGTCCCTGGGATTGTAGCCAGGGATCGTCAACAAACCTTAGCTATTCGTTGGATCCTTGAAGCAGCTTTCAAACGACGTATAAGCTACAGGATAAGCTTAGAGAAATGTTCATTTGCTGAGATACTGGATGCTTACCGAAAGAGGGGAATTTCACGTAAGAAAAGGGAGAATCTTCATGGACTGGCTTCCACCAATCGAAGTTTCGCGCATTTCAGATGGTGGTAAAGTGAGACCGCATAAAGAGCTCTTCCTCATTCAGTCAGTAAGATATGGTTCCTTTTTCCTTTTAGTTTGAATATAGAATTTACAATTCCTCATACTCCTCCCTTCATTCATTGAGTTGGAGGAATCCATAGGAGGCCCGCCCGTTATGCATTGCATGAAAGTTTGTATGACTTCTCTTTTGCCTCAGGTCGAATGAATACGAAAAAGGGAGATCAATATAAAAATAGGCCATGAATGAAGAAGTAGTGGGCCTTTCACCCTCTTTCTAGTGACTCGGGGAGCTGATCTGAAAAATGCACTTCAAAGGGAGGGAAGCTAGGTTTCCCATGTTGGTATGGCCGGGCATAAAAGATTTTGAAGTTAGATAAAAAAAAGAAGAGGTAGAGAGAGAGATAGATGCGAGGAATCGAACAAGAAGAATATTAATGTGCAGCATATTCTTCTTAAATTCCTTCTTCTTCAGTGCTGTCGATGAACACTTCGACTGCGCTTAGTAGGAATTCAACTACCCGCTTCGCAGCACTGCTTTACGGAGACTTTCCGCGACTAGAAGATTTAATTTCCCGTGAGCGATTTTCCTCACAGCGAGAAAATAAACAAAAAACAAGCCTATTTGTTTTTGTTGTTGTTGGCAGTGCCCGCATCTCTTTCACTACTTACATCAATATCTGATCTATCCGCACATGCAAGCATTAATAAGAGGATGTTTATTTGTAACTGAGCTACTAGAGAGTTATGTTATAAAAGGGAGGGTCTCGCATCTTTGTGATCCTTACCTAGCCTTAGCTGCTGACTTCGCCACTAGAGTATCCGAACTTGTTGAGCACTCCTCCACACTCCTTATTGGAACACAATCAGGACCTTTCCTAGGGGCAGGTTTGAAGAGCAGAGGAAAGCACAACCTACACATCGTTTGACCTTCTCCGGTCTGTGATGGAAGCAATTCCTGGCTTTCTGGTCTGTGAGAAAAGCAATCTCTCTCCGGCCAGTACGTAAGCATAAGGTAAGCATTCGATTACGTCTGTTAGTGTATAAAGATCCGTATTCTGGCTATTCCCTCTCGTAGTCGATTCGGTATGTGTAGTATGTACCCTAGTCCCTAAAGACTGCGCATTTCATTATATTCTTTCAAGTCCCACAGCTCGAAATGTGCCTATTCCTTCGACACCTTTCCATGGAAACCGGGGAATTTAGTCCTTAGATTTGACCACCGGACCCCCACGAACTGAAGACTGACCGAATCTCGATTAGGGAAATGACTCTTGAATCAGTCTCTAATATCTATTGAACTTTCCTTGCTTGTTTGCTTGTCTTATAAGGGTCAGGCTATCTCAAGAAATAAAAGAAAGGCTACTAGAAATTGTTTTGATAGAAGAAAAGAAAGAACCAAGCTCAGATAAGTCATTATCTCCAGAGGAAAGTTTGTTGATAAGAATGAGGGAATCGCTCTCTAAAACCAAATGTTCGACACCATTGCAGTGTGCGAACCTTAATCCTTCCAATGCTGCAAGGGTTTCCCGCAGAGTGAACATGAGATACTGTCTTTGTCATTGCAGCTAGAGTAGTGCCGTTGTGATCCCGTAGAATGGCTCCAATACCACAAAAATCTTCTGTCCATGCTGCATCTACATTGAGTTTCAGCAGTCCCTCGCTCGGTTTTCTCCATTTCTCAATGCCTGGAGCTGCGAGAAGCATTCTGGATTTTCAGGCTTCCAAAGCGGATAGGTTCTCTTCCGCGAAAGCTTGGATTTGCTGTGCTAAAGACGATGCATCAGTACTTTAATCTTCAAAGCATGTCTTGTTCCGATTGAACCATAGAAACCATAGAGTAGTGATGAAGAGGGAGACGTTAAGCTCTGTTTCGGTCTGGATAATTTTAGCAAGCATATCTTTGAAGCTACTGCCAGTAAATGATAGCCATAAGGTGCTGCGTGGGATGAAGCTGCAAACTTGTCTTGCTGCTGGACAGTCGAAGAAGGTGTGCCTTGCGTGTTCTGGACTGGAATGGCAAGCTGGACACTCTTGAGAGATAGAGGACATTCTTCAATTCATATTTTTTTATTAGGAAGGATATCCAAACATTGTTTCCACAAGAAAACCTT
>SRSM01000058.1:240000-242500 GCA_019593545.1 Apocynum venetum | reverse complement strand
GTAACCAACGGAAGGTTCTCACCCTGTCCCCGACATTGTTCTACGACGATGTCCCCTGGGCGAAAGATTTGCTTTCTTTCTTCAATCGTTCCGATCAGGACAAGTGGGTTGGTTCCTTTCGTCCTCCTATCTACGCAATTCTCTGTCTTCGTTCGTGATCATGTTGGGCGAAAGGTAGTTGTAGAGGAGCGGCTGTAAAACAGCGATTCCCCCCTTTCCATTGAAGTAGGGAGGGCCTCCTTCCCCACCATTCCGGCCTATTATTGATAGGGATTTCACCGATGCTGAAGGTAGCTTGCTTACCAAGCCACCCACTTGAGAAGCTAGTGTCGCCAGAAAGAAGCGACGAGGAAGCGAAGCTGTCTACGAAGCTTTGCTTCTCCTCCTGTAGTCGTAATACTTGGCTCGTCGCTACTTTGATTCAAAAGGTAACCGACGGTTCCCGACTTTCTCCGCTTCCCGCCTTCTTCGGTGAGAAGTTCCCTTCTCTTTTCAAAAATGCCTGATTGGTCTGCTCAGCAAACGTACAAAGTGGACCGCAGTTTTGCTGACCCTCTTCTTCCCATTCGGGTTGGGTTGACCCCAGAGGTAGAGTAAGAAAGAATGGAACCACTGGAAAGTCGTCTGCAGTTCACACTTGGGCAAAGACGACTGGACTTTGGAAGCGGAACACGAACCGATTTCCGCTATTCCGGGTTCTTATTGAGCGTAGCGAAATCAAGGTTTATGATAAAGTAAGCGAAGTTTCTATGGTGTTCTACCTTTGCGTAGTCTCGGTCCACAGTGGAAGGCTCCGCACCTGAGCCTCGTTAGACTCAGTAAGGCGTAAGTGAAGAGAATAGAAGAGATGAAGTCCGCCCCTTAGCCCAGTCTATATCCACAGCTGACGCAACTCCGTACCGACGCCTCACTACTACTTAATTAAATTAAAATTAAATTAATTTTAATTAACGGCTAAGCGATTTCATAACCTGAGCTTTCCTTAACCAGCAGTTGACTTTACTTCGTAACCTCAACGTACTTTTTACTGTAGCATAGGCCTTCGCCACTTCAAAGGTTTGGAACCCTTTTTTTTAATTAGAAAGAGCGGGGTCTTACTTATTCAGGGGGGATGAAATAAAGGGATCGGAGGGCTTTATGATCGGAGAAAGAGAAAGGGCGTGGTTGGTGTGTCACTGGGTCGGTGGGGGAACCCGTAGGAAGGGGGGGCGCCCCGCCGAATTCACATCAGAAATCGCCAACATGAACACAAACGAAATCTTTAATTACGTATAGAAACAAAACGAACCACTTCTATTCTCGGAGCTGAGGCTGCTAAAGAAGAATGGCTTTTTGGTCCCTTTCGTCCAGTGGTAAGGACATCGTCTTTTCATGTCGAAGACACGGGTTCGATTCCCGTAAGGGATAGGTACTCATTCCCGGCCGCTTTCAGTTAGTGTTCATTGCTGAGTGATCGCTCGCTATCTGGCTGGAAAGGGCGGTCCGGAAGCTTCTTTTCTCCCAGCAAGCAAGACGAGATCACCACTTCTCTCAGTAATGGACTTCCTTTACTTCGTAACCTTAGCCTTAGATGTCCTTTCATAGATTCTGGAACCTCCGACAGACTCCATGTATGTCTTCTTTCTCTCCTCCCCTCCCTAATACATAGTTCCGTCTATGGAGCCTAAAGCTTCAACCATGGCATGGCAGTAAGTTGGCCTAGTCTCTTCTCTCGCCCAGCCTTTGCCTTCTTCAGTTGCCAAGTTGAAGCCTTCAGCGGTTCTTCGGCCTACCACCTTTATTTTTCAAGATTGAGCTTGTTCAAGAGAAAGCAAGGATGGTCGTAGATCATAGCATAGCTACCGGCTCAAACAAAAGAGATTTGCCCCTTGATCGATCGATTGATTGGATCGAAGTACGAAGGGGTTGATTGAAGTCTGAGATCAGCCCAAGACTAAGGCCGAGCAACTAGCTGATGCAGGATTGGACGTCTATCTATCTCACCACACTCCCCTACTCCTATAAAGGCCGGCGGAAGGAATGAATGCTCTGCTCATCTTCTTACGGCTCGTTACCGCAGCGCTCGTTCGCCCCTTCGGCTTCTTCCATTCAGTAGTGTCTTTTTCCTATTCTTATTGGTAAATAGCGTCTTGAAGTGAAGCCAAGGCATTATTGAAGGAAAGAGATGGCGGGTCGGTCAATTGCATTAGGTAGGAGATGCAGGACCTGTCTTAACCGCAAGTGCATTCGCTATTCGATTCCATCCTCAATCCCAACAAATTTGGATTCCAAAGTTTTTATCTCTTCTTTACTTTTAAGTGACAAGGGGGTGACAAAGGGTATACTTTCTTCTCTATGTCGCCGTCTCATCAATGAGCGTAGATTAATAGATATGGCTTTTGTGCTTGCCAATCTGTATCCCATTCTTCAGATATAGTTTTCTTTGATCACAGATCGACAGGTGATCCGTCCTTTCTCCCCCTTTCGTCATAAGGCGTGGTCTGACTCTGATAAAAACCAT
>SRSM01000058.1:225000-235000 GCA_019593545.1 Apocynum venetum | reverse complement strand
TTTCGACTTTAAACAAGAAGTTTCATCATATTATTTTATATATCTAAGAGGCCTAAGTCAGCAAGTGAACAAGCCAGGTCCACTCCTTGTCTCCCTGAGACTGATAGTCCATCAATCCTCCTTTCTTCCTAGCTGCGGGGTAAACGCTTTCTAAAGATGGGCATTCAATCGGAATTGATAGAGTTATAGGAAAAAAGAAACCTTGCCCTTGGCTTGGGTACTTTAGATAGCTATTCCGAGAAAGACGCTAGGCCCTCGCCCTATAACACTTCTCGGCTTTCAAGAAATTCCTACTTATGATTCCGAACTCATATCCGTAGATGTGAAACTGCTTGAGACGGTTCTAAGAGTTTCTGTCTCTAAGAACGGTTCGTTGGCATACTTTTTTCCGGGGCAACCCTTGTGGAAGATCCTTAATGAGTGGGGGTCCTTTCGAATTTTGTGAATTCGAGAGGGAAGGCCTCGAAAAAGAGCGCAGGCGAAAGAGTTGGTCTCCCTTTAGACGATGTCTTCCTCCCTTTCATCGAAGACGGCTGCTGGGGCCTTCCTGGGCGCGGCTTTAGCAATCTCTCTCTTAGCATTCGTTAGACCAACTCCTAACCCTCCAACAGGCTCGCCGGCAGAAGTATTTGCAATGGATGCCCTTTTTATTATTTTGAAACTAGATATCTGGAAACTGGCACTATAGAGTAAGGAAGGGTATTAGATCGCTTTATAGACCAAAGGAGCGAAGCAGCTCGACTGAAAGGAGAGGAGCGAAAGCAAGCGCTTAGCAAAAAAAGAGAGGTATTGAGACTCGCTTCCCTATCCTGTCGCTCTATCCCCTGCCTTCATAGAAGGCAGCTATCTCTTCATTACCTGCTGGTTTAAAATAGACTTGTGAAGCGAAAGGGAGACTAGATCTGCACGGCCCTCCTAATAATATCCATAAATGACTTGTTTTTGGTAATAGATTTACATTCCCATATGTAAATTCAGGTGCATGATCGACATCGGTACTCCAGTGCATTTCCCCGTCTGAGTCGGAATAAATATGTTTTCGAACCTTCTCTTTTAAATTCAAAGTGGATGTTCCCACGCGAATCTCAGCAATCACTTGTTCAGATTCTACATATTGATCATTTTGAACTAAAAGAAAACTTTTGGGTTAAATATTCACATTATGTATAATATCTTAACTCTCAATAGTTACATACAAGTCTATAGAATATAGAAAGGCAGGATGTCCATGACGTGTACGTGTCGGATGAACCAAATCCTCATTAAATTTTCTTTTTCCGTTAGAGGGCGCTCTCACATGTTCTGCAGTACCCCCCGTGAATACTCCGCCGGTATGAAAAGTAAAAAATGTTAATTGAGTACCCGGTTCTCTAATCGATTAACCTGCAATAATACCTACAGCTTCTCCCAACTCAACCAGGTCGCCATGAGTGGGACTCCGCCCATAGCATAATCGACGGATCCAAGATGTACTCCTACAGGTAAAGGGAGTTCGAATAGATATTGGTTGTACTCGAAAGGTTATGAATCGATTTAGAAGCCCAATCCCGATGTCTTGATTTCTAGTGGCAATACAACGCGGACCCATATATATATCATAACGACCAATTAATGTTTGAATAAAAATACTTTCCGGCATTATCCCATTCCGAGGACTCACAGAAATACCCCGGGGGGTGCCACAGTCTGTTCGGCGTACAACAATGTGTTGAACTACTTCAACAAGTCTGCGCGTGAGATATCCAGCATCTGATGTTCATACAGCAGTATCCACAACCCCTTTACGCAAGAAATGATATATTCTGTTAAAGAGAGTCCTTCGCGTAAATTGCTTTGAATGTGTAAATCAATCATTTGTCCTTGAGGATCCGACATTAAGCCTCTCATACCTACTAATTGATGTACCTGAGATGCATTTCCTCTAACTTCCGAAAAAGACATTAAATGAACTGGGGGCAGTCATCCTAAAATTCGGATTCATTTCTTGTCGAAAATATTCACTTGTAGCATACCATATTTCAATGGATTGGCGTAATTTTTCTACTGCGTGTACATTCGGTGGTGTTTTTATAAAATAAAACTTTGTTGTTCAGCATCAACCCCAGACTGTGCTTTGGCAGCCAAAGCAGCCATAATTTTACCATCCGAATCCCGTATTACTACCCCCGCTCCTGACCTATCACCATCAAAAGCCCCATCGACATTTATCTTGTAGTGGTTCCTGGGTGGTGGTATCCATCTTTGCTTCTGTCTCGTGGATTTCTCCATCTCACTCTTGCTCGCACCCACTGCTCTTTTGAACTCAAAGTTATCTGTTGGAGTTCAAAAGAGATTGGTCTTTTTCCTCATGTCATGTCCGCAAGGCGTCTTTCTTTCCAATGCTGCATCCGGGTGCTAAGATATGAATAGATAGAACGAGGAACGGGGAATTCAATTCATAGATGAAAGATGTTACCACCGGAGCGAGGAAGGAAGCACTCAATCCTCCCGTGATGCGAATAGCTGGAACTAGATCGAGTGGAAAAGCATATTTTATGGGGCTCCTCGTCGTCACCTCTCTTCATCTCTGTCGGGTCAACAAAGCGCCTCCACGGGCGAGCTCGAGAAAGTCCCGCCTAAGCTACGAGTGGTCCTAAGAGATCTCCTTCCTATTCTATACTTGAGATGTTTTTTCATCCCTTGATTGGGAAACTCCGTAGGTCCATCAAGTAATCTCCGTGGATCTAATTGTCTGTGCTGGAGGTACCTTAGTCACCCAAGGCAGATCAACCAGGAGGATAGTAGGCAGAAGATAAAGAGGAAGAATTCAAATAGGAAGACCAATGCCCGTGATGCAGGATGGACACGACTTATCCCCAATTCCTTATGAGGGTGTGACACTTCGTGGCCCATTAAGCGGGAAGCCGGCTTGAATGAAATAGTGGTCCATGGTATAATCATAATTAGCAGCGAGAAACCCTCTTTCAAGTAGGGCAGGCGGAGTAACCTTCTGGTATAATTGCGTCGAACCAAATCATCTTTATCTGTATAACCGGGCAATGAATGTAATCGCTAACAAGCTATCTGGATACCTCAATCTGTCAACCAAAAGCTCTGAACCGTACTCTTTCCTTAGCGGCCTCGAATGGAAGCTCTAGATCGAATTGAATAGATGCCCCATCAAAAAAGAAAGCCGCAGCTTCGAGGTTGTGCGGAGAGCTTCCATAAGACACGAGCGGAAGGTCATGATTTTGGTTGGACTGATGATGAGTCTGGTAACAAGGGGAAAGAGGCCAATTAAGGCTTTGTTCCCCCTTCGCTGGAATGAAGGAGACCTAAAAGTGATATCTGTAGGCCGCCCTTGGGATTGATACACTTCGACTTAGCCTATCAAGGCTAATGCACTCTCTTGATCCAATGCTCAATCTTTCGCCGATAAATATCAATTTTAAAGCTAACAGATCTTGTGCCCTCGGTGAAGCACTTCGTTGTCTTTCTCTTTCTCCCCTACTACTATCGGTATCCCCTGTAGTGAGGAAGTGGATTTATCCTTCTCGATGGATAGCCCGAGTCTTTTCTTTTAGCGGGAGAGTCGGCAGCAGCTATTGAATCCGATCCGCATCTGTTGTCGAAAAGAAAAGGAGTTCTAAGTGAGTCCCAATATCAATATAAGGAAAAAGTGTGGTATAGCTTGGACTAAGAAATTCTCTTCTTTCATCTACTCTTCATTACCTGCTGGTTTAAAATAGACTTGCTCAGCGAAACAACATATTCTAAAGAGGGAGAAGTCTATCTATTAGCTATAGCCTAGCCCGTAATTCGACTTGGAAAAGACCCCTTTCTTTTTTGCCTGGAAAAAAACTCTTGCTTTTTCATTTGATCAATAATCCTATTCCGGCTTGCTACTATTGAGAAGACCACTAAAAGGAATGGATGTCAAAAGACTGATTTCAAACTCACTTGCTCGAACTCGCTCGAAAGGATTAGGAATGGAAGGGATTCTAACTGAAGAAAAGTAGTTCTTCTATTCTCAGGCAACTCTACTAAGCCCTTTCGGTCCCTATCCCGCAGGCCCGTCTTCTTAGTAGCCTGTGACCTTCAAAGCTTGCTCAATGATCCATCCCTTCATATTCTTTGGAAACGAATTCCCCTACCCCTTTTCCATCATAAAAATAAAAATAATTTCCGGTAGTAGCATAGGTGGGCCCTCGGGCAGTTAGTTCAGGGCGTAGGGATCACTGTCTCACTTTGGTACCCGAAAGCTTTCTATGCCCAAAGTTAGTTAATAGTTTCAAAGCGCTGTTTAGTGACTTTCATGTCTTCTGCTAGTTTAGAAAGATTCAGACAGTCCTTTTATGCCTTCTTTTCGTTTTCCTTCCCTCAATTCTAGAATGCGTAGTAGCTCTAGTAAGTCCGTAGCTGCATCTACCTGAATCGGGAAACCTACCCAGAAACTTCCCCCTTTTTATACACCGGCCGGTCCGGTAACAAAGCCTGTAAACCAAAAGTGGGGAGCCAACCTACCAAGGTGTGAATGTTTTATCCATGAATTTTTTACTAAAGTCAAATCCTCAGTTCTATCCGATAGGCTAATTGCAGTCTTTTAGGTGATAGCAGAGCTCTTCCGTGGGGAAGTACCTACCCATATAGAATAGAAGACTCGCACCTTAGCTATTCTATGTGATCTTCCTTGAGCTGGCTGGTTATGGCGACCTATGCCACTCTTGCCTGCCCTATTGGCTTCCTATCCCCTACTATCGCCAGCCTGGAAAGAAAGGGAGGGCATCAACTAACCTACCATAAATGTTTGCCCAAAGTCCAATACAAAGAATGGATCCCGCTGAAGCCATCTCCGACTTCGATTTCTTTTTTTTGGGGGAATTGTGACCTAATGCAAAAGCAAAGTTTAAGCAAAAGGATTTTGTTCGCGCCAATTCGGCTATCTTCGATCAAAGTCTGTTCATTACATACGATAATTTTTGGAAGTATTTACCTTTAGCTTTAGTTGACTCTTTTGAATGGCAAGTAGTATTGGTTAGTTTAGGCAATCCGACCTACTGTCCCGTGGCAGGATGCGCTTACTTTCTTTCTTATAAAAAGAGTCCGGAGTAGTGAAAATCGAATGAAACTCTTATAGGCACACGAGAGATAGAACGGATTCCTGTAAGTAAGAAGTAGCGTATAAGCCTTTTCAGGCCTAGGTCGGGCTTTTGACTTTAAATACCTATCTATTCCAGTGCAGTGAGGAAGGAAGGAGCGAAGCAGCTCGACTGAAAGGAGAGGAGCGAAAGGGAGAGGAAGGCATAGGTATGGCTTCCGAATAGGTCTATCGAGCTATGCCTTTTTTGCTTATTTCTACCTTACAGCGGTATAGCTACTTTAACTACATAACTCCCTTTTACTTTTAGTACTTTAAGCACAGGTACGCGGTCTTAAAAAGTCTCCTGATTCAGACGTGGATGTAGATGTAGACGTAGATCATCCTGTTGGCTAATAAGAAGGATCGATACTTGTTTATTTACTCTGCCTCCTTCTCCTTTGAGAACTTCTCAACTCCTACTGACTTAGATGATTTGACCTCTTAATGACATGCCGATGGCCTACCTAATTCCTTTTTTCCTTTTCAGGCTCTCGCAGGACGAAGATCAATGCCCGGCCTAGGCCCTCCGAACACCTCGGTTGTCCTCTGTCTGTATCAGTATCAGATAGAGCAGATAGTGTTGTCCCTTGGCAAAGAAGGTTGACTTCTCTCTCACTTCCGTACTTCCTTCTCCTTCAATGCCGGGGGGATAACTATAGGGCAGGAATGCTTTTATTTGGATTACTTTCTCGATTAGCAAAAAAGATTCCCTTTATTAGATATTTGATTAGCACATTGAATAGTCGCCAAATAGACTGAATCTTACTGCCGTAGTAGGATTACTTTCGTTATCCTCCCTTTGTCCCTTAACTGCTGAGAGCAAGTATTCTATCTTCGAGTAATCACTTCCCTTTCCTTTTCCCATGTTGGTGGTGGAGCATCTCGGAACAAGTTTTTTTGAGGCGTTCGGTACCGTTGGGGCTTTCGCCTAGACCTTGAATCAAGATTGTTTTATTCCACGTCTTTCGGTTTCTGGTCCAGTCCAGGGAATGCATATCTCGTAAGTAAGTGACAACCTATTATTGTCTTCGATGATTTAGCTTCCAACCTCTTCTCTCTTTGAGAACGAACTCGAGACGATAAACAATGGACAAGGAAGGGCTCGAGGGCGAGCTTCATTTACCTGAATGATCCTAAAAATCTTTACACTTCTCTGATTTGGGAAGGGACAACTAGTCATTTTGCATCTCAAAGCGCCTACAACATGATGGTGGAAGAAGATAATTTTAGGATAACGAACTTCTAAGGCGGAGTCTAGCTTGAAAGCGAGTGGCATTAGAGCTCCTTTGGAATCTCACATTCAGAAGATGTCTTCATCTCTTGGGTACACACATCCGTGCTCCTTAGACCCCAGGCTCAGTCTATCGATCGAAGCCCTTATTTTCCTATACCTACCTTATTTCTTTGAGTACAGGTGCCCTTCTCTAATAGATGAAAGCACGGACCTAGACGATGAATTCGCTTTTAAAGGCGAAATTCCTAGCCTTTCTTACCACTCTCCTATTCGCTTTGGGAACGATTCGTCATACCGAAAAGCAAGGTCAAGGGACCGGACCGAAGACAGAGACGCATTCGATCAAGATTCAAGTCTTCTTTCAGATGCTTCGGATGACTTGAGGAGCTCTTTCGCACTTCTTTACGGCTAAGCCAACTCTTTTCCTTTGGTAGATTAGTTCGTGGGGTCTTCCTAGCTCTCCAAATACGCCTCTTATCGGTCTGTCCGCCTTGAAAGGGCCTTCTGACGATGTTGATTCCAATTCCAACGAACTTCAATTCCCCAATCGCCCCTCTCTTTTATCTATTAAATTAGCTCAGTGCCACCTTTGGTGCTATTGTATATAAAGAAGAACCCCTCTTTTAGGTAAGGGCACGGGGCAACTACTCTCAAAGCCTTATTTCTTTAGAAATCTCTTTCTGCTTGGAACTGCTCCTTTAGTTACGGAAAGTGGATCACGCTCGGCGCATAGACCTAGGCAAGGGGTACTTTTTTTAATGCTTTTGTGGAAGGTTGAACCCAACGATAAAAATGAAATGGAGCGAGTAGTATGAAGCTACGTCTTCCTATTCAGATATTGGTCTTTTCCGCTTGAGATTGCTCTTACGGGGGCATCCGAAGCTATGGGAACTTTTTCTCTCTTTCTAATATCGGAAAGAGCCGCAAACCTATAGGTATAGAAAATTCTTAAGGGACCTAGAAACCTTTTTCCTTAAGCTAAAACCTACTTTTAACTACCTCAAGTACTGTTTATAAATCTTTCAAGATTAAAGTGTTCTTGAAGTAAGGAGTCAGGACCTTTCCTATATTATCTAAGGCCGCGTTTTCCTATATTAGAATGTTCCTGAAAGGAATCGATCTTGAGTTACTCGACTACCGGGCATTGACACCCCGTCTACATCATATAAGGCTTTTATTGCTTATTAGCGGCTTCCCGTTGAGAGACCCAATCAAATAGAGAAGTCGTTTTTGGAATCGGAGACGGATAGAAGGCACGTAGCTGACGAGAACGAATCGAAAAAGAATAAAATCCATTTAGGAAGAGGCCGCGAGACCAGAGCTTGACAGAATATGTTTGTGGTCGGGCGCGCTTGACTGTTTTATTTGAATTCGATAAAGTTTCCTTTCTTTCGATAGACTGGCCTATCCAATGAAAACTCCGTCTCTTGAGGCTTTTTACGCACATGAGAACTCAGGAAACCCCAAAAAAAGCAAGAGAAATAGACGTAGAAGACCAACCTTACCTATAGGGTTGGGGCCCTTTCCTATATTAGAATGTTGGAAAGACGCGTACCCATATACGAAGGCAAGCTAGACGATGAAGTTGCTTCTGATGCCAGGTTTCGGCCCTTATTACAATTACAGTATTTACATTGTTCCCATAGCTTCAGATGCCAAATCTACACCCTAAGCGACCATTTCCCTATACGAAAGCGGAAACGGCGAGAAGACAGACAGAAGGGAATAGGATTTAGAATCGGTGAAGGCAAGCGCTGACCTCGAGGCAAAGGAATTCTTCCCGTAGCTGAGGAGGGAATGATGCCCAGAGAAAGGAATAAACATCCACCGTACTACCGGGGTGATAAAACCATCTGTTCCTGGATCCGATACTAGCTTTTCACATTCAAAAAAATGACTTGCCGAATCAAGATCTTCTTCTCCTCCTAAACCCACTACTCCAGACGGAATCGGTTCTTCGCTGGACACCACTGCTCAAATGGGAGCTGTCCCACCGACAGTTGAGCTAGTCGCGACCAGGGCGTTAAGCCTTCTGCTCCATCGGAATTATTTTGGCGGCAGGTCTTTCTATTACCGATATGGACCTCACTAACGGGTCTCGTTCTGTTCCTAGGTATGGATCTATATTACTAAGGTAAGTATATGAATCTGCTGCGTCTTTTATCTCTGGTCTTGTTCTAACTACTGCGCTGCGACAAGGACTGGAACTGCCTCCGCGTTTGGACCTGGAACCAGACGAAGGGAGGGGGTTTTTATTTACCCTGCTCAAGAGTCTCTTTGAAAGTTCGTGTACCCCGCTCAAATTAGGTGGCTGCGAATTGGATTCCTCCATCATAAGATCGGAACTAGGGTGCATAGCAGAGGGGAAGACAGGTTTTCCATTGATATTGATGCGGGGCTTGAACTCCTTCGTGCTTCGCGAAAGCACTAATGGGCGCAGCTTTCTCGATCACATAGATTCCTAATAGAAGAAGAAGAGAGAAGTTTTCTTTTTTGTTTTACGATAATTCAAAAGTCAAATTCAAATAAAAGTATCTATTTATTGAACTTACTCTTTTTTAGAAGGCAGATAGAAGGGGCCCGCCTCACCACTGCCCTTCCCCTCAGATAGGTGAGAAAAAAAAAGATTTAGATGAGGCGCTCACAGTTCTCAGAGGCCACCTTCTTCAAGTTAGACTAAAAGGCAGACTTTTTTTTTGTTTAGGCAAATCCGTCATAAGCAAACTAAACATATAGAGAGAGATTGCCACATTGTCAGTGAAAAACGGAAACCTGGTTGAAAAGATGAAAGCATTCGATCTATCAGGCGGGTTAAGTAAAAAATCATCCAGATATATGATCTGAGGGGAAGACAAAGCTTAGGCTTGCTAAGGCACCAGCCACCCACCTGCCTTCGGTTGGTGAGTTCAATTCCTCTTAAAAAGTAAGAAGTTGGGTACCGAGTGCAAACAAGTATGGAATGCATTTGCGCTTACCAGCATTCCTATCAATGAAAGATGAGCCTCTATAACTAAATGGAATCTAAGAGAAGACTTCTCCTCTTAGATTCCTTGAATCGGATTGCTCGAGCCGGTGAGAAAGATAGTTCGATAGATACCACAGCCCTTACCTCTCGACAAAAAGAGACTTTTTCCAAAAGCCACCGACCTATACTATAAAGATCTCAATATCGTATTCGTCTAGAAGAAAAAAACAAAAATTTCGTTTTCATTATGGTCTTAGAGAACGCAAATTACTTAAATACATTCGTATCGCCGGAAAAGCCAAAGGGTCAACAGGTCGGGTTTTACTACAATTACTTGAAATGCGTTTGGATAACATCTTTTTTCGATTGGGTATGGCTTCGACTATTCTATTCCTGGAGCCGGTCAATTAGTTAACCATAGACTTTCATTAAGTATATATATACTCTATATATACTTAATAAAATTATCGCTGCAAACCCCGAGATATTATTACGTTACGGCGAGGGATGAAACAAAAATCAAGAGCTCTGATTCAAAATTATCTCGATTCATCCCCCCATGCAAAATTTCCAAAACAATTTACATAAAGAATTAGTCAATCAAATAATAGATAGTAATTTGGTCGGTTTAATAAAAATGAATTGCTAGTCGTAGAATTCCCGTCAGACTTAAACCTAACTA